>CBVK0101738114.1:0-11901 GCA_900067695.1 Picea abies | reverse complement strand
ACAATGTGAGAACCAGATAACGTGGAGTTATTTGGATGCCTATCCCCGAAATCCTACCTAGACTAAAAAATTTCTTTTGGCACCTCCTGTGGAGGAAAACTTAGTGAGTTTTTAGAAATATTTTAGATGTAGTTGTTTTGGGTGGTTGGGGGTGCAAACCAACCTCATTGATTTAAAAATGGGAGTGGATAGTCCTATCAAGAAAAGATGGGATATTTTCGGAATCCCTTTTTGGAGGAAACTTACTTAGACCTCCACGTTTCAAGATGAAGCTATGTGAGTGATAAGTGACTTTTGTGTGTGAGTGAAAGTGTGCCAATTTTTAGTGAATTAGGTGTCACCTTGCTGCATGTGGACTTCGCTTGGTCCTTACAGGAGTTTAATTACCTAATTAACTAAGTGTCTTTGGTACAACCTTGCGTAATTCAAAATCCCTAGGAAGCTAGCATGTGGACATGTGGGTCCGTTATTATCCTTTAACTCCCTATTGTGATGTAATCTAAGAAAAGCTTGAAACTATCCTAGATTGAACATGTGGGCATGTATGGGCCTGTTACAAACCTTTAAACTCCCCTAGTGTTTTGATCTAAGAAAGAAAAATTTCAAACACTATCCTATCTTTGTAGCATGTGGGCATGTATGGGCCCATTACAATATTAATATGTGTTTGAAAAAAGAAAACTAAGAGGGGTCCCAAGAAGGGCCGTTGTCCTCTCCTAAAGGTTTTTTTAAAATTTGTTTAAGGGAGATGAAATTGTTTCACAATCTTTTTCTAATTCTCAAGGTCACTTGAAGGCGCGAGAGAAGAGCATACTAAGTGATTGTAATTCAGTTTCTAGTCCCAATGTAAGTTTAGATGTGATTAAAATTTTTTTCCACCTTATCTTGTGAGTCAAAACAAGCCATCCATATGGCAAAAAGAAAATAAGGGAAATTGATTTTTATCCTCCTAAGTGCCTATGTGTGTTTGACTAACCCCTTTATATGATGAGGGGATTAAGTGTGGTGCAGTGTTTAGAGCATGCTTGACATCATTTTTAAGAAGGAAAATGGCCTTCCCCATATCCCAACAACTTACAATGTGAAATTTAGCTTAGATGCACAGCCCCTAGTGCAGACAGAGGCACGTAGAGCGCAGGCGCGCGAACAGAGATGGGTACGAAAGCGTATGCGCACAGAGAAATTTTGTCACTTAAGCGCATGCGCACACGATGCGTGTCTGTGGGGTAGAATACCCGCACACCTATGACAAATGGCCAAGAAAGAAAAATGCGGGTGGATTTCTCTCAATTCTCCTTTGAATTGGATGGTTGGCAGGTCGGCTTAGGCTAGTTAGTGCACCTGCAAGTTAAACAAACTAAAAGAAGAGAAAAATAAACCCAAATGAGGTAGGAATTTGATACCTTTCCCCAGTGGAGTCACCAATCTGTTGCACCTTTTTCGTCACCTTGGTGAGAAAATAAGAGGTGCTTACAAGCTTAGTTGGGTTTGCTAGGCAGGACGACTATAGAGAAAAGAGTTAGAGAAAGAAAAAGAAAAACTAAAATTAAAAATTAAACTAATAAAAACTAAATTCATAAGCATAGGGACATAGAGATAACAAGAACAAAAATACCCATGTCACCAATGTTTGAGGCTTGATCTATTGATGAAAACAAAGCACCAAGAAGAAAGGGGACTATGAGTCCCTTCTTCCTCCAAGGGAAGGTTGTTGGACCCTCACTAGTAGCTCTTCTTACAACAAGAAAATGAAAATGGTGATGAAAGAACTCCTTGAAAATCCACTCAATGGAGAGGTGGACTGCTCAATGAAATGGTGCCAATTTGTTCTTGTCAAGGATGGAGTCCTTAAAACAATCTAGACAACATAACATTACATTGAATTCCTTGAGAAAATGAGGTGCATTCATGGCTTTTTATAGCATTGCATTCGGTTATTGTGTGACTACTTTGTAGTGTCAAAAGAGGCCATTTAGGGCATTATTAGGTCTTTGACCAGCCCACCATCGGATCCAACCTGGATTTGGAGGTCAAATCAGCTTGGGAGTTGAACCATAAGTGGTTGGGAGGCTGACCACATTCATAAATGTGTCGTTTAGTAGGTGTGCAGATTTTTGTGCTAACAGGCATGCATCATGCGTGTATGCACGCTTTCTACGTTCCTGTTCCACGCATGTGCGTGCGCACCCAACTTCTGTAAAGCGCTCTTCAATTTTTCACTACTTTGTATAGTTTTTTGCCCTTTTTGAATGCTATGAGATTAATTTAGGGCCATGAATGACTTCATTACTGTTTGACGATGTTGAGTTCTTGTAACCATGTGCGGACGAAATTTCAGTGATAACACTCATAATTGTAATAATATATAGATCATATATTATATGAAGAAAAACAACAATCGGAAGGCCAATAGGTTGACCTTTCATTTCCCATTCCTTACTCTTTTCTCTCCTTTATTATTTATTTATTTTAATTTAATTCTCATTTTTTCTCTTTTGCCTTGTTCACTTTACATTGCATCATCTTTTACATAGTTTAGATAACCTTCATAAATTGTTAAATTTTCTTGCAAGCACTAAGTCTTACCAACCCATTCATTAGGTTCAGATCCAATTTGTATCATTGTGAGATACATATTCCTTGTCAGACCAATCCCAAGTCAAATGTAATTGGGATTTCTGATGGAACCTAAATGTTCTTGTAATTTTCAAATTATGTCAAGTGTTTCAAAGACCCAACATTATATTGTGATATGCTGCATAATTTTTTAGGTCAAGAAGGATTTGAATTTTTAAAGGGTGTGAACTCTAAAGGGATATAAAATAGTACAATTTTTTATTTCAAGTCCTTTTAGAGTCCTAAATATTTTACAAGTTAAAGGAATATAAGATCTAGTATCCATTCATGTTTATCTATAGAGAATATTATAAAGCACACTTAATAATATTTCCAGCTTAGCTCTTAGTACTTTATTTTTTTTAAAAGGAAACATTGAAGTACATAATGTTTTGATGTGATGTGGAAATATCTTATTGTCTAATGCTTTAAAAAGGAAACATTGAAGTACATAATGCACTTGTAAAAATGGATAGTGCACACTTGCCAATATCCTACTGTATAAGGCCACTCCATGTGTCGTTGATGGCATCATCATGGTTAATGTCATTGTGTCTTATGTTAAGACATGGAAAGGTCCTTCCTTGCACCCAAAATATTATATGATCTAATTGAAAAGAATGTTAGATGTCTAAGTATAGTTGTGTAGCATGAAAATAAATGGAATTTTTCCAAATGAATATGCCACTACAACCTTGTGGGAGACATTGAATTTTTGTTTAATCATAAATAAGTGGCCAATGGGAACCAAATTTTGGTGGGGGTAGAGTGACATGCATTCAAATTGCATAAATCATTATTAGTTTTTCTACCTTTTTCCTTTCATGGACACCTTATTGTTCGACAATAGTGTCCATTAATAATCAATTACAATTTTCTTTTATTTATTTTTATCTAATATGGGTACCTTATAGTGGTCCCACAATAGAAAGGTCAACATGGGGAAAAGCGATTCAGTTGGATTTCAGTGGCCACCCACCTCTTCCCCTGGTCAATAATGGCTCTTCATCTTGGCTCTTTTCGTTACACTTTTTGGGTCCTAAACTTTTGGGTCATTTTGAGGCCTTAAACGATGTTTTTTGGTCATTCAATGACCTGGGGTTTCCGTGGCATGTCCAAACCTTGACAACGATTATACTTCACAATTAGATCTTTCCAACGAGTTGTTAAACACCACAAAAGAAGATTGTATCCAAAATTTGCACCCCTGTAAAGTTGATGCATCAACTTACCACCTCGAGGCTCGAAAACCTTTTGGTGCTTCACCTTCCAGGGTTAGGGTTTTCTACTTTTAAGTTTATTGATTTATGTTAAAAGGCCATTCTTGTGGCCCATTGTATTTCTTTCTATGAATGAGACTAGTCAACATCTCTTTCTCTTCATAGATAAGATACCACCATTCTAGCTAGTTTTTTCTCTATAGTATTTTTATATTTTATTGATTAATAGAAGTTGGGTTTCACTCTATTTATGTGTTCTCTATTATAGTTTTTCTTTTATCTCATTTCATTCTCAATATAATCTAGATTAGTGGTATCAAATTAGTGTTTTTGTTATTATTTCTCAGTGCATGTCTCTGGTGAGGTTAGGGTATAGAGATTTGGGTCTCAAGCTAGTTTCACTTGGGGACGACTATTATTTCCAAACCAAGAAACTTCCATGGAAGAAGAAGAGAGAGATGGTGGAGCAGGTGATATTTTCAAAATGTTTCTCTAGGAATCCCTCAAACGAAAGTTGAACGATATAATGGAAAACTTTGCCCAGATCCGTTGATGATTACGATGGAAGGTGAGGAAACTTTAAGAAGAGTCCATTTCAGAGGTGCGACACTCTTCAAGGTATAATTTAACCTTGATATCCCCTTATTTGAAGGTCAGATAGATGTAGATTCTTTGGAGAAATGGTTGAATCTATTAGAAGGGTATTACTCTATTCAAAACAATTTTGACACTGGAAATATCACCTTCACTCTCCTTAAATCCCTCTCCCATGTCAAATATTGGTGGGAATATTACTAGGAGAGACATAATGAATATGATTCTATGGAATTTAAGAAAATACCCACTTGGGAAGCATTTTTTAAATCCCTCAACGAATATTTCTACCCTATCGAAAACTATGATGACTAGTACACGAGATGGAAAAATATGCATTGGGAAGGAGACTAGATGGTGTCATAGTACAATAGCATCTTCTATAACTTACACTCAAAGTTAGGTATCAAATACTTTGAGAGGAAACTGGTTTTGAAGTACCATTGTGTCCTATGCAAGTATGCCCAAATAGAGATGGATTTTTTGGTCGTATTCTCATTGGGAGCCTCTTATTGATATGCTATCAAAATCAAGAAGAAAATTAATCAACGGAATAAGCAGGAGTTTCAGTCTACAAATACACTCAAAAATAAGGGAAAAGGTGGCCCTAACTCAAAAAACAAGTCATAAAGAAAGGAATTCCAAACTCAAGATATCTAGTCGAAGCCATGTGCAAAGAAGGGTAATGGGAAGATGAAGAAGGACAATGGAAAATGGTGTGAGTTGCACAAAGTCCTCTGGCACAACATTGATGAATGTGACTTGAAATATTCATTGTTGGCCAATATTAAAGAAAAATAATTAGACCCCAACTTGAAAGTTGATTCATAGAAAGATAAGGCAAAGAGGAACATTGATGTGAAACCTAGAGCTACCATTATAAGTCACAAAGATCTAACTAGATATGTCAAAAGAACTTAAGGAAGGAGAGAGCCTCTTGCATTCACAGATGTGGGTGAAGGAAACCCCACTAAATTTCATTGTTTATAGAGGGATCCAAATGAACGTTATATTAGATAAGGTCATCAATATATTGAAGCTTCTAACAATTCCACACCCTTAACCATACACCATTGGTTGGTTGAGCCAAGGAAGAGACCTTTGCGTAAACCGACAGTGTCACATGTCTTATGGAATCAAGCCCCTGAAATATGAGTTATTGTGTGATGTTTCCCCAATCGAAGTTTATAATATTATTTAAGGACAACCTTATATGTTTAAATTTCATGGTATTTATAAGTCCCTGACCTGTAGTTTAATTACCACTTTGGGAGGTGAGCACTATAGGGTACCTGAGGTAGTTCCAACTGCTGCAATTTCATTGATCTCAGCAAAACATTATCGAAAAGTAATCTCACAGACTACAAATTTTTTTCTCTTCATGGCTCAATCAAAATGGCAATAAAAGGTCATTATGACCACCAAATCTTCAACACAGGTCCCTCTACATAGAAAAAATAGGTGGACAAGCTTGTAAAGGAATATAGAGACCTATTTTCTTCACTTGCATAGGTTCCTTTGCAATGTTAGGTCAAACATCCCTTGATTTGATACTTGGTGCTCCCTTTCCCAATGGTCCAATATACAAATGATCCCTTTTAGAGAATGAGAAAATAAAACATCAAGTTCATGAGATCATCCACAAGGGCCACATTTGACCAAGCTCCTCACCTTGTAGGAGCCCAACCGTGTTGGTGCAGAAGAAGGATGGAACGTGGTGACTCTGCATTGATTATATATCCCTAAATAAAATCATTTTTAAGAACTGATACTCGATCCCCCATATTGAAGATATTCTTTATCACCTCAAGCGTGCCAATTTATTCAGAAAGATTGATCTAAATTCAGGCTATCACTAGTTCCCAATAGAATCAACTGATGTATGGAAGACAAACTTCAAATATAAAGAAGGCCTCTTTGGGTATTTTTTCATTCCTTTTATCTTGATTAATTTTTCATCGATATTCATGAGGATGATGGATGACATCTTCCAATTGTTCAAAAATTCTTTTGTGGTGGTCTATTTGGATGGCATCCTCATCTTTAGGAGGAATTTAGTAGAGTATTGCAACACATTCAGCAAGTCATGATCACCCTATGGAAACACAAGCTATACACCAACCTGGAGAAATTCTCATTAATCATGCAGAGAATCCAATAATTAGGATACATCTTGGATGAACATGGGTTTCATGTGGACTAAGCCAAGATCCAATTCATTGGTGATTGGTCAACCTCGATCACTCGTAGTGAATCATTATTTGATATTGTTTGTAGCTATCCCATCTATGACAAAGAGATGTACTCCATTGTGAAGGGATGTTCATAGTGGAATCATTACATTTTGTACAAGGAAACAATCATCCACACTGATCATAAGACTTCACAATTCATGATGAAAAAAGAAAAGCTACATAATGACCTCCATTAGAAATGGTCCACATACGTGCAACAATTCCACCTGAATATGAAGTATAAGAAGGGAAGCACCTACTATGTTGTTTAATTCCTTAGTTAGCCCTCGGTTGTGGCCCTCACCATAGTTCTTAAATCTTGTGTCCATGAGACCTCTTGGTGGCCACAACTATATAGGAGTGACTCTGATTTCACTACTATTTATCAGACCTTGAGTGTCGAGAAACAAGCTCCAAAGTTCCACCTCCAAGATGCGCTCTTGTGATATCTCGACCATCTTTGTGTTCCTTCTAATGACCATGCAAAGCTAATTTGGAGGCACATTATAGTTGGATGGTAGGGAAATTCAGGGTGGAGAAGACAATAGTAGTGCTTAAAAAGAATTTATATTGGCCCAATATTTGACATGATGTCAATCGATACATTAGGTCATGCATTGCATGTTCCATCGCTATGCCATCCATCAAGAAGTAGGGCCTATACACTCCTCTCCCTACACCATAAAATCCTTGGGATTCTATCTCCATGTATTACATGTCATGGTTTCCCTCCACCAAACATGGTCACAATTGTATTTTTATGGTCATAGATTGGTTCTCTAAGATTACCATTTTGACACACTGTAAAAATAATATCATAAACAAGTCTACCGCTAAACTCTTATTTTTGCATGTTTGGGTTCATTTTAGGCTACCATGAACCATCATTTTAGATAGGGATAGAAAGTTCCTCAACACCTTTTGGTCCATCCTAAGGTCTCTGATGGACACCAGATTGACCAAAGCGATTATCTTTCATCCCCAAATAGATGGATAAATAGAGGTGGTCAACAATATGATTGTGCATATTCTACACATGTACAACTCTAAGGATCCACATACATGGGATGAGAGTCTCCCATATGTTAACAAAATAGATACAGAAGAGCCCTCCACAGCTCTATTGACCACATCCCTTTCAAATTGTGCATGGGGTTCCAACCATTGTCCCCCATTGATGTATCATTTCTCATTCCATCTTCCCTAACAGAGTCCTCCCATGCTTAGACCGAGGTAGATAGAGTATTCAAATTCATTGAATATATCCAACACTTCCAACAAAAATTTCATGATATCTTGGAGAAGGCCAATTCCAAGTATAACCAACAACAAAACCAACATTAGGTTCCTCACAAGTTTTAGGTTGGTGACAAGGTGTGGTTGCATTTGTAGAAAGATCACCTCACAAGCCCCCATAGGAATCTTAGACCACTTCGATACGCTCCTTACACCATCACCAATGTTGTGGGGGGAGATGATTTTGAATTGAGTACTCCTCCTTTCCTTGTCTTGCACCTATTATTTAATGTGGATCTACTTCGATCATATTTCCCACCTTTGTTGGACACCTCTGAGGTGGTTGAGAAATTGGCCCCTACATAAATAAATTTTGAATGCATTGTATAGGCTCTAGTGGATTGGATCATGGACTCCCGGATGAAGGGAACCCACAAGCAAAAAGTACATCTCTATTGGGTTTCCAAATCAAGACAATTGTAACACATCATTTTCGTCAACCTCATGACTACTAATGATATGTGTATCACCTATTAGAAGAAATATCATTCTCCCCCTGAAGGATATTGAAGAAATAAAACTTTATCTAAGATATGGAATCATCTTTTTCTTATTGTAAAACCTTTTAAAGAAGGATCGTCGCACCTTTATTAGTTTTAAGGGTGCAACGATTCCAAATTTTCGTAGGCTATCTCACAGCGGTCTGTGACATCATCGCAGGTTACTCAGTGTTGAGGGTGTGACAATGTTATAGCAAAGGAAAAAGAGGAATTTCTCTAAGGTTCTAGAATGGAATATTCGAAAGGATGAGGTAGCCATTGATCGGTTTATATCTCACCCTCTTATCTGATTTAGTGAGATCATCCTAATCCCTTTATCCCTTCCCCTTCACTCTATATAAAGAGGGATCTCTCATGAGAATAGTTAGGCTAGATTATGCATGAAGAATTATGTTGAAGATTGTGCTTGTGATAGCTTTTCTTTATCTTTCCAAGTCAGGTTGTGTGTACTCTTCATAAAAATCATTAGAGCCAAGGTGTGTGTGTGTTGAGGCAAAGGGACATCGGAAGGGATCTTGAAACATCAAGGCACAGGTTGTATTATCCACTTTCATTAATATAACACAATAATACATTTCTTTCCTATAAATGTGTCTCCATTTTTATTGCATAACTCCTTGATATTATACATAAGTTTCATTATAATATATATAGCGTTTCTCTCTCTTTGTTGGTTTATGTTTCTCAATAGTTTCAAGATCCCACAAACCTTGAGATGGATCAAGGAAATCACTAGCAAGGATCAAACAATGTTTAAAATGTACGTCGTTTATATCTTATTAAGCTAGTATACATTACAATGGAAACCTAAGAAAAATCTTGTATTATGTCATGTTTTGTTCTAATTTTGTGTTGAAGTTAGGGAGATTAGTTCATGTCAGCACTTACCAATTTGTCCAGTAACAAAATTGGTGAATCCAATGGGGAATGTCTAATTATGGTCTTTGCTTCTTTCTTGCTTTTGGCTTGCTTGCTTTTGTTGATTTTTCATTCTCTGAGTCACTGTGTGATCCAAGTTGACTCTCAGGTCCTGAAAGTTCACTGAAAAACCCTGTCATCTTTTTATTTTTTCTCAATTTCCAGTATTCGTCGCACCCTACTGTGAGAAGCAGTGCGACATTGTCGCACTATGTCCTTCTTCCACCTGTGATGATACCTAAACGTCACACTATGTCACACTATGACCTATGACGATTCTGAGAAATGTTTGAGTAACAATCATTTTCTTTACCCAGATTCTTTATCATTGTTTGGGGTGAATTTTTTGGCTTTGTAGGATGATTGTTCACAACTTGGTTTGCAATTTTTAGTTGATCTTGATCTTTTATCAAGTTTTGAGATTCTTTCTAATAGGCTTCAAGATCTATCTTTCACTTGTTTTTGCAAGGATATAATCTTTGGTTTTCATCCTTGAGTGATTTTCAGTCAAGTTATTAATGATCTTTCCTGAGTTTTTGATTGTTGTTGATTAGAAAACAAATTTGTATTTCATTAATTAAACAAATAAATTTTCTTGCTTTTTGCACTTTTGGTTGTATTGTGAATTAAGTTTGAGAAATTGCGTTGTGAATGCATTCATTTTCTTGGAAATATTTTTCTTTTTCCTTGATTCATATCTCTGATTTTATTAAAAAGAAAAAAAAATTGAAAATTATCTTTCTATTCATAATGTTTTCAAGAAAAATTTTTCATTTTAACTTTTGTTTAAAAGAGAAAATTGGAAAATTTTATTTCTTTGATTGTTTGATATCAAGATTGTTCAAATTTTAAAGGAATTGTTACCTTGCAACTTGTTTTGTTTTGGAAAAAAAATAAAACCTTCTCTCTTATGTAATTAGAGTTCATCGAACAAAAAGAATTTCATCTCATCTCTCTTTGCATATTTTTGAGTCAAGGTCAAGCACTTCATCAGTTTCATCTCCACTTCCTTTTTTAGTAAAACAACAGCCATTAAAATTAAGCGTAATTTTAAAATTTATCTAGTAACTTTTATTTTCTAGAACTCTTGTACACCAGCATTAGCTAAGGCATAGAGATTTGGAATAGGTTGTGAGGAATACTCTCCAAAGCATAAAAACAAACAATAGCATCTTGTGAATAGGGAGAGTTAAATCCACTTGCTACATTTTTTCCTGGGAAGCCCTTCTAACACAAGGTTCAATCACGAGGTCGCATTAAGGCCAACAGAGTTATTAACCCTTCTTTTTTGGTCTTAGTGTAGAGAATGCATGTATTATTTGGGGTCACTTGAGAAGAAAACTCTGTGCGGGCCTTCTCGAGGAGATTTCGGTCTTACATACCCTTCCCTTGCGTGTATATCAGACTGCTTATTGCTTCCCCAGGAATCACTGTCATAATTGGTAACCTTAGTAGCCTACATATTTACGGTCTTTACACAAGGTGACTATGGAGGGGAAAGCCTTCACAGTCCCTGGAATCGACATTGGCTAAACTCACTCGAGCTCCTTGGAGGGTATACCCACGGGCTCCTTGGAGGGTATACCCATGATTGTTTGTGGGAGCTTGCACCAGGGTGTAAGTTCGTTAAGAATGCCTTCAACGTAAATTTTCCACCTTCTCTATCCCAACCCCTTCTTGTCTTGATCTTGCAATGTTGGATTTCATCACCAACTACTAATTTCAAAATAAGAAGGTTTGTTTGTATGCTTGATATCTAGATTTTATTAGTGAATGTTGTTTTCCTTCTCTAGTTGTCCATAGATATTTTTTATTTTTTATTGGGTGTGGCTAACATCGGTCCTTTTTGTTCATGAAGGATGCAAGGATTTCCTCTAGAAGAACTAGAAGAATATACCCCCTTGCTTCCCAATTCACCAGAGGTTCCTTCTCCTGAAGGAGCTGTCAATAACAATGAATCCTTTGAAATTATGATTTCTACTCTGTTGATCGAACCATCACTCCCTATGAATCCACTATTGATTGTTCTCCAAGACCCTGGTTTGCTCATAATAAACTCTTCCCGAGACATTGTTGAATACTATCCTAGAATACCTTCAAGACCTGTTGAGGGGTCCTAAATCCATTTAACTCAACAATAGGAACCAAACTCACCACCAAGGCCCAATTAGACTCTGCAACATTTGATAGTGGAATGTTTCTCTAGATCTTTCAATCCGATAAAATAATCGATGGTCTTTACATAGTGATTGACAGGATATCTTCTTGTGAAATTTCCTCCTTCGGTTTAAACGTTCTCTTTTTGTATTTTATTTTATTAGATTGGTTTGATTAAAAGATGTTTTCTAGTATGAACCAACTAGAAAAAGGGGGGATCTTAACTATTGAAGAAGGATGAGCTTGGGATAACCCTTGTGCTCAAGCGTGCAGAAAAATATATTCACACCTGTGACAAGCCTAGTACTAATGCATTAACTTGTTGGTATTTCAATTATTGACTGAGATACAATTATCGAAAGAAAA
>CBVK0101738081.1:0-10838 GCA_900067695.1 Picea abies | reverse complement strand
CCCAAGCATCTCTTGTTTCATCCTTTCTCTGTCTTGGTTTTCCATCCTGGGTTCTTTCTACCAAGCATCTTCCCAAAATCTCGTTGTGTGGCTATTCTTGATTTCCCCAAAACTGTGATCCTGGATCCACTTTTTGTTTCTCCAGACTAAGGTCTGGATGGATGATCCTTCTCCTGTATATGTGAAACTTATTAGATCTTGAGGGTTAATAGTTGGAGCGCATTTTTCTTTCCACATGCTAGCCCATGACACCGAGCTATCTTTAATCCATCTCTACCACAGTTTTGGTCCGTATGCATCATTTGTTACTTGTGGTTCTTGTAAACCAAGACCTCCTTTGCTCTTTGGCCAACACAGTTTCTCCTAGGCTACTAGATCCCATTTCTTCTTATCCTATACTCCTCTCCATAAGAAGTTTCTTTTTATTGTTATGATTTTCTGTAAAATGCCTTTTGGGGTGGGAAAGACCAACACTAAGTACGTTGGGATCGCTTGTAAGATTTCCTTTATTAGTATTAAATGACCAACTAAACTAAGGGTTTTGAGGTCCATATTTTTAATATCTCATGTATCTTGGTGAGGACCTCTTCCCAAGTAGTGTACTTACTTTCCTTGTCCGTAAGGGGCACACCCAAATATTTTGTGTGCAGGTTTTTCCTCTCCAATCCCAAGATGTTGGAGAGGTTCCTTTGAACACCAATATTGGTGTTGAATAAGTATATCATATATTTTGATTGGTTTATCTCTGTCCCTGAGGCTTCTCTGAAATCAACTAGGATAGTCTTGTATGATGTAGCTTCCTTGACAATGGGAATCATGTGAAGCATCGTGTCATCCACAGATTGTTTATGTGTTGTTGTTGGGAACTCTTCATACACTCTGAGACCTTTTATAGTTCCCTCTTCCATTGCAACTTTTATGGTTCTGCTTAACCCTTCCATCATAATAATAAACAAGAAAGGGGACAACGGATCCCCTTGTCTGAGGCCCCTGGAAGGGTAAAAAGGTTTTGTTGGGGCTCCATTAACCAATAATGAGAAACTATTCGTGGAAACAAGGGCCATTACCCACTTTATCCAATGCTTTTCAAACACAAAGGCTTCCATTTCTTTTTCCATATAGTGCCATCTTAGTTTGTCATATTCTTTGGAAAAATCCAGTTGAATTATCATTCTTGATTTTTTCCTAATTTTCAGAGTATGAATTATTTCGTGGGCTTGAATGACGTTATCCATTGTTTGCCTTCCTTCCACAAAACCTGACTGTTCCTTTGAAATCAGAAGGGGGAGTAGGGGCTTCAGTCTATTAGCTATAACTTTAGATATTATCTTGTACACCAAATTGCAAAGGGATATCAGTCTGAACTTGTCTGGAGTCCTCACCTCATATTCTTTGGGTATCAAGTTGATCAGAGTGGAGTTCAGTGCTTTTAGCATTGAGGCCGAGCGTCTTGAGTCTTCCACTAAGCCATAAATATCGTATTTAACCACATCCAAAAAAGCTTTGAAGAAGTCCACAGTGAAACCATCTAGGCCTGGGGATTTTCCATTTGGCATCTCTTGGATCACTTGGTCAACTTCTTATGGAGAAATAGGTTTTCTTAGATTTAAGTTATGCTCCTCTGTAACCACTCTAGAGATATGCCTTAAGATTCTATGTATTTCTTCAGTTCGGTCTAGGTTGGGTTCTCTAGCTATATTCAAAAAATGGTTAATTAGAGAATTTTCAATGTCTTGGTGGGATTCTCTCTCTATCCCTTCTTGGTCGTGGATATTCATTATTTTATTATGATTTCTTCTCGATATAGTCGACTTGTGGAAGAACTTTGTATCTTTCTCCCCTTCCTTTAACTGCTGCACTCTGGACTCCTGTCTCCACAGGATCTCCTCTTGTTTACATCTTGCCTCCCACTCCTGAATCAATTGGTTCTCCTCTTTTTTCCTCTCCTCATTGTAGCCTTCTTGGATACATTGTTCCTGGAGCCAACCCATTTTATCTTCTAGAACTTTTTTATCTTGGTAAATATTCCTGAAGACTTCTTTATTCCATTGCTTTAGTTTTTCCTTTATGTGTTTTAGGATTGTTTGAAGTCTAAACATTTTTGTCCCCTCTTCTTGGATGTTTTATTTCCACCAAATATTGATGTTCTCCTTGAAGGTTGGGTGCTCAATCCAGAAACTCTTGAACTAGAACAACCTATTTTTTGGGGTTACCTGAAATTTTGCCTCCAATGGAACTAGCCAGTGATCCAAGCCCCCCCATGGGAGAATTATTCCTTCCATTATTATACCTTGCATGATTATTTATTCTGAGATTAAAAACCTATCTAATATCGAGGCTATTTGGTGGTGTAGAGTTATTTTCTTGTTGGGGGTGAAGTGTCCATTACTAGTTCTGATATCAACCAACTTTATTTTTTCAATGAAGGATGAGAAGACCTCTGCATCTCTATCCAGTCTTCTAATAACCCCTTTCTTCTCATTCAAAGTGGCTATTATATTGAAATCACCTGCTAAAATCCAATGAGGGTTTCTATTTTTACACATTATTTTGGTCACCTCAGTGATCAACTGACAACATGTGCTCATGTTCCCTGAAAATATTAAAATAGACTTTCTCCATGAGAAAAGTGGTTTTATTTTCCTCTTTAAAAAAATATAACAAGGAAGGTCATCACACCCTGTTGTATGCATGGGGTGCGACGATGCCTAATCGTCTCACTCTACACTAAAATTAGACTACAACGTCATTGCATGCTTCTTGTGCATAAGGTGCAATGATGCTTAAGAAAAGGAAAAGTCAAAATTCATGAATGTTCTAGAAGGGAATCTTATAGAAGATGAGGTGGCCTCCAATCGGTTTGGATCTTACTCGCTTCTCTAATTTAGTGGGATCATCCTAATCTCCTCATACATCTCTCTTTCACACTATATAAAGAGTGATGTCTCATGGAAAAGGCTAAGGTGCCCATGAATAATTCTACTACAGATTATGCTTGAGAGCTTTGCTTTAGTTCTCTAAGTCAGATTGTGGATCTCCTTCATCCAAGGCATTGGAGAAAAGGTGTGTGTGTTGGAGAAAAGAACCATTGAAAGGGGACCTTGCAACATCAAGGCATGGGTTTTATTCTCCACTTTCCATTTAATATAATTCAAAAATACATTTCTTCCCTATAAAAGTGTTTTAACTTTTATTGTATAACTCCTTGATCTTATACATAGAATTCATTGGAATATATATATATATATATATCTTTGTTCTCTGTCTCTTTGTTGGTTTGTGCTTCTTAAAATAGGTTCACCATCTCAAAAAATCAAATAAGGAACTACAAGGACGACACTAGCAAGGATCAAGCGTTGTTTAAAAGGTATGTCACTTGTACCTCTCTAAACTAGTTTATATGACTATGAAGTTTAAGGTGAAGTGTGTATTCTGTCTTGTTTTGTTGTAATTTCCTGTGGAAGTTAGGGAGATCTGTTTGTGTCTTCACTTACTGATTATTTCGATAACAAAATTGGTGACCATACTAGGGATACACCTTTTTTTGTTTTTTTGCTTCTTATTTGCGTTTAGCCTACCTTATTTTGGTTAATTTCATTCTCTGAGTCTATGGGTGATCCATCTTGACTCCCTGGGCCTGAAAGTTCAGTGAGAAATTTTGTCTTTCTTCCCATTTTTCCTTATTTTAAGAGATCGTCGCACTGTACCCTATAGATATCCTGCGACGATCCTTTGTTGTCGCCCTCTACTGGTGCAGACTAGTGTGATGATGTCGCACTGTGCCTTATTTACAATCTACGATAATCCTAGATCCTCGCACTGTACTCCTTTACAACCTGCGACGATTCCTGTAGGAATTGTTGGGTGATAGCCATTTTTCTTTTCTCTACCCAGTTTTACTTTATTGCCTGGGATGCACTTCTGATACTAGTGAATGATTGATTTATAACTTTGAAGCCAACATTTGATTGGTTTTCGTAAATTGAAAGTCTTCTTTGTGGAATTTGAAAGTTTTTCTTTTGGTTTCTTGTCACAAGGATATAATCTGGAGATCCTGGTCCTGAGTGCTTGTTTGACAAGGAGTTTTTGATTTATTTGGATTTTTGGATTGTTTTTATTTTTTGGATTGTTAATTGATTGAGAGACATTTTTGTTTGTATTTGAAAAAAGGTTTTCTTATCGTTTCATGTTTTTTCTACATTGCGACTTTGATTTGGGAATAATGTTGGGATTGTGCTAGTTTTCTTGGACTATGATTTATTTTCTTCATTACATCTCTGATCTATTTTTTTTTTTATAAGTAAGAGTTTGTATTAAATATAAGAGTCCTTCTCAGAACTAGTAGCCAGAGTACATAACTAGAGTTATTCAGTTGTAATTACTGAACTGCTCCGTGAGGAGAAACCAGTTCAGCCAACCATATATAGCAAGTAGCAAAAAAAGTTTCTGATAATGCTGTAGAAAAGCTAGATTCCTAATCACCACGAGAGCCACTAGAACTGAAGTAGGGGACAAGCATAGTGTAATCTGGGACATACTCGGGTAAGATGTCAGGCCAGGGCTCTTTGATGACAGATGTCCCGCCGGTCCATTGCATGTCCGTGGCACTGTGGCTCTGGACGTCAGGCACTTGGAGGCTGCTATCCTTGGTATCTTCTATCGCTGCCGCAACTGCAAGGTTGCCTTCTTCTTCCTTGTTTTCCAAAGTCGCCATCTGCACGAGAGCACTCGTGGCTTCTGGACTGCCTTCCTTCCCATCAGATGGAGAACGTGCTTCTGTGGAGGCGTGTTGCTGACTGCGCGCCTGACTGCTGGAAGTCTCGGAGGTATCACGGGAGTAGTCAGGAGTGGCTGGAGGGGGGGTGGCAAGGAGCTGGAGGAGAATAGAAAGGCGACCCTCCATCTGTTGGACTCGGAATTGGAGATCGTTCACCCCCTCACGGAGCTCGAAAACTAAATCATGGAGAATAACAGAGTGGTCCCGCGGCAGAGAGGTAGAAGGTGCCTGTGAATTGTGGCCATGACTACTGTGGCGTGAGGCTGGAGGAGTAGGAGAGCGTTTGACACGATGAGAAGGCCGTATTGGAGTCCAGGAGGTGTCCACAATAGCCATGATGTCCAGACCCGGAGTGGAAGAACCAGAGGGCGAGGAGGAGGTGCGGGGGCGTCGTGGGCGCCACGGAGAGCCCCGACGTAGACGCATGCGGTGGCGAGGCATGGCGAGACTCGTCCTCTACAGAGAATCTGCAGAGCCAAGGAGTATGAAAAAGACTGCCCAAAAAATCATGAAAAACACAGAGCTCAGACTGAAACTACACCACCAGACGGAACTGTCGAGAGAGTGCTGCTTATTGCTATGCATAAAGGCGGTCGAAAGGAATGGAGTTAATGCTCCGGCCATCGACGTTGAATGCGCGTTAAAGTCTGGGGGTAGTGGCTGCATGGGGCACGAGCCGAGCACATGGCCTCGTGCTTCGCTGGCCGTCCCCTTCACCCGCAGTTTGCCAAATAGCCCGCGATACCACCCCATCCGGGGGTGAGTCAACTGTAGCTGCCTTTTGAATACATTGTTGAAGAATAGGATGCTCCGGATCTTGCACAGAGATGCAAAGAAGATCCAGTCTCGTCCAGGTAGTTCCTATATTGGCAAGTTCGTCTGCTACTTGGTTTGCCTGCCTTCGGACATGGGAAGGGATGAGAGCCTGTGTTGGTGTTATTGAGCTGGAGAGCAGTTGTATACCATGGGAGAGCCTCCAACTTGGTGTGACTTTGTCCGGGTTTGCTCCCTTTAGGATGTGCTGAAGAATGTTGAGGATGATTTGTGAGTCTCCTTCAACCACCACATTGTGATATCCGAGTTCTTTTGCTAGGTGCAGACCTCGGATTAAACCCCAGAGCTCTGCTGCGTTGTTGGTTGTGTGTCCCAAGGAGCCTGCAGTGATTGAGAGGAGGTGGCCTAGGTGGTCACGGATGACTGCGCCAAACCCCGCTGCTCCCGGATTGCCTTTTGAGGCACCATCAAAATTGAGTTTTAAGAAAGGGTGGGGACCAAGACGAGGGGCTCAAGGCAAGAAGGGGGGGAGGAGAGGTGAGGGAGGGGGGGAGAAGGGGAGGGGTTGCCAATGTTGGAGGATAAGGAGTTCAGAAGGGGTGCAACTCCTCGTATCATCAGACCAATGCTGCAGGGAGATGGTCTCCAGGACGTGGATTCGACATTGTTGCCAGCACGCTTGCCAGGGTTGCAAAAGCTTACAAAAGACCCTTCGGTTCCGCTCTTTCCAAACCTGCCAAAGGATGAAGCCCGGGAGGAGTTGCCAGATCCTGTTAAGGAGGGGGAACTGGAATGCATGGTCTCTCCATTCAGCTATGGTGTCAATAATGCTTTCTCTCTGCCGATCTGTTGTGCGCATAATGATGGCCACTTGATCCTAGAGTTGCGCTGTGTAGGAACACGAATTCAGAAGGTGATTCAGAGTCTCTGCCACTCTTTCACATAGAAGGAAGATGGAGGCTCCAATAAAACCTCTCTTTGAGAGAGTGTCCCATGTGAGGATGCTGGAGTGGGAGACGAGCCAGAGAAATAGAGTGATTTTTGGCCAATGCTGAAGATTCCATATTTTGCGCCAGAGTTCATTGGTGGTAGGGGTAGTGATCTGGGTCAAAAGTTGGTAAGCCTCCTGCGTGCTGAAGGTGCCTTTGGGTCGATGACCCCATCTAAGAATGTCCTCGCCTTCCATTTTAAGAATTTTCCGTTTGGACATCTCCTTCTGCCAAGGTTCCACGTCCACCCTTGCGTCCAAATTTAAGCGCTCTTTGTCCAGGTGCCATTTGCGCCACTTGTCTTCAGAGGAATTATCTTGCCAGTAGTCAACCACTCTTGTCAGACCGGCTAGAGTAGCGCTTGGAGATATTGCTTCTGCCCAGGTTGTTTTGGCTAAAATGGGCCATTGCTGCCAGGAGTCCTGCCAAAAGAGAGCCGTTTCCCCGTTCTGAATTTCCCAGAAAGCATTTTGGGTAACCATTTGTCTGTTATGCTTGGCCGTTGTCCAGATCAAAGATCCAGGGCTGTTCTCATCCCACCTTATGAGATTCTGCTCTGCTACATGAGGCGTGTATTTTTTCCTCCAGAATCTGGCCCATAGGTCCTAAGGTTGCTTAAGCCATCTCCACCAGATTTTCGCTGTGAGGACTTTGTTCATAAGAAGGGGGTCACGTAGTCCCAAACCTCCATGAGCTTTGGGCTTGCAAAGTTTATCCCAACTGACCAGAGCGATCTTCTTCCCAGTGTTGAAACCTTACCAAAGAAAGTTCCGCTGGAGGTTCCTAATGGTAGAGAGGACGCTTCTTGGAGCTGCCATCGCCGAGAAGGAGTAAATAGGCAGGG
The DNA here is from genome assembly GCA_900067695.1 of Picea abies. Lineage (NCBI taxonomy): Eukaryota > Viridiplantae > Streptophyta > Pinopsida > Pinales > Pinaceae > Picea > Picea abies. Next base: position 3,454 of record CBVK0101738081.1, on the reverse strand, counting down.
CTTGAAGGACGCTTCTGAGGAGGATTAGGTGGCTGGGGAGATTTAGAACTTTGAAGGTCCAGGAGGAAAGTCGTTTAGCGAAAGTGGAGAGAAGATGCTCCCACGAAGAGTTACGGAGAGGGTTGTCTATCAGTGGGATGCCCAGATATTTGGACGGAAGGGAGCTTCTTCGGAAGCCTAGGATTTCAGTGATGTGGCGCTGGATAGGAGGGGGTGTGTTGAAGAAGAAAATTTGGGATTTTTCCTTGTTGCATTCCAGACCTGAGGCAGCAGCAAAGGCTTGGAGAATGTCGAGAATGGTATTAGCCTCACGAACCGTGGGGGTGCCCAATAAGAGCGAATCATCCACAAATTGACTGTGTGATATGGGAGGCTGAATGCCATGCAAGGGTAAACCTTTTAAGCGCTTTCCTGCGATTGCAGCTTGGATGGAACAGCCAAGGCCCTCCGCCATGATGATGAAGAGGAAGGGAGAGAGAGGGTCGCCCTGCCTGATACCTCTTGAAGGGGAGAAGGTTCTGGAGGGGATGTCGTTGACCAAAATGGAAAAGAAGGCTGAAGAAGTTAAGTTCATGATCCAGGTAACCCAGCTTTGGTCAAAACCGAAAGCTAAGAGCATGGCTCGCATATAACCCCAGTTTAGCTTGTCAAAGGCTTTAGAGATGTCCAGTTTAAGGAGCATACCTGGAGTTTTGGTTTTCTGCAAAGAGTGGATCACTTCGTGGGCGAGGATGACGCTGTCCATTATTTTCCTGCCTTCAACATATCCTGATTGTTCTGGGGAGATGATAGTTGGTAAAATGGGCTTGAGTCTGCCAGCTATGATCTTCGTTAGGAGTTTGTATATTATGTTGCAGAGCGCTATAGGTCTGTACTACTGAGGATGTTGCGCCTGTCCTTCCTTAGGAATGAGAGCCAAGAAAGTTGAGTTTAGATCTTTTAGAATCTGTCCAGAAGCTCGGGCGTCCTCAAGGATCTCCCAGACCTCGTGCCTGATCATTGGCCAACAATGGTGGAAAAAGTCACTCGTAAAGCCATCCGGTCCTGGAGCCTTACATTTAGGTGTATCCTTGAGCGCTTGATCTACTTCCTCAGGTGAGATAGGTCGTAATAAGGCCAGTTTTTGTTCCCACGTGACAAGAGAAGGCACATGCTGAGTTATTTTGGTAATGGCCTCACGCCTGTCCTGGATAGGTTCAGTGAGGAGGTTTTGATAGTAATCAACCAGAGCTGCTTCCATGTCGTCGTGTGAATGAAGTGTTTCCCCATTGGCGGAATCTCTGATCTATTTTGAGAAAGAAAGAATTGAAGTCATTTTTTAGTCTTTACAAAAAAATTGTTACATTCAAATATTTGTAAAGGAGAAAAATTGGAAAATTTAATAATTTTTTATTATTTGGAATCCTTTTCATTCAAAATTGAGAAATTATGTTTCGTAGATTTTTTATTCCAAAAAGAGACACCTTATCCCTATTGTAATTAGAGTTCATCGAATTAAAAGATTGCATATAATCTCTTCTTGAATTTTATTGGGTCAAGGTCAAATACATCATCGATTTCATTTCCGTTTCCCTTTTGAGTAAGCAACAACCTTTAAAATACAACGCAATTTTAAAATTAATTAGCAACTTTTGTTTTCTAGAACTTCTCTACACCAACATTAACTAGGATAGTTCTTTGGAATAGGTTGTAAGGAACACTCTCCAAAGCATCAAAACACACAATAGTATCTTGTGATAGGGAGAGTGCAAATCCACTTGCTACATTTTGTCCTAGGAAGCCCTTCTAACATAAGGGTCAATCATGAGGTCACATTAGGACCGACATAGTTACTCACCATGCTTTTTTGGTCTTAGTGTAGAGATTGTGCGTATTATACTTGAGAAGAAAATCCTATGGGGACCTTCTCGATTTGATTTTGGGCTTAGATACCCTGCCTTTGCACATGGATTGGACTATCGACTGTTTCCCCAGGAATCATTGTTGTAATTGGTAACCTTAGTGGCCTATCTCTTTAAAGTATTTACACAAGGTGATTGTGGAGGGGCAAGTCTTCACGGTACCTAGAATCGATGTTGGAAAAACTCACTCGGGCTCCTTGAAGGGTATATCCACGATTATGTGTGGGAGCTTGCACCAGGGTGTAAGTCCGTTAAGTAGGTCGTCAATGTAAATTTTCCACCCGCTTTATCCCAGCCCCTTCTTGTCTTGATTTCATGACATTGGATTTCATCACCAACTAGTGACTTCAAGATAAGAAGGCTTTGTTTGCGTGTTTGATTTCTAGATTTTATTAGTGAGTTGTTTTTTTCTCTAGTTGGCCATAAATTTATTTCATTCTATATTTGGTGTGGACAACATCGGCCCTCACCATTCACATAGGATGCAAGGGTTACCTCCGAAAGATCTGGAAGATTACGTTCCTTTGCTTCCTAACTCACCAGAGGGTTTTCCTGAAGGAGTAGTCAATAACGACATAGCCTCTAAGATTAGAATTTCTACTCCTTTGGAGGAATCAATACTTCCCGTAAACTTGTTATTGAGTGTTGTACAAGATCCATATTTTCTCCGAATAAAGTCATCGGGAGACGTTGTTACTGAAGAATATATTGGAATACCTATTGGACCTCACGCAGAGTCTGGTGTAGATGATCCACTTTTTCAAGGTGAGTCATTTAGAATTCCAGTTCATACTACTGGAATTTTTAATCCTAGCTCCATCCCTGTCCGTTCTTTTTAGAGGACCTCTTCGAGACACGATATTTTTGATAAACTAAGAATGAGTCCTAATCAACCTATGGAATCACATACGCCTGTGAATTCCACTACTTATACAATACCTTTAGATGATTTTACTAGCACAACTAGTAATGTTGTCACAGTTTCAGACCAATTATTGGTTGATTCTCACTTGATTCTTCCTCTCTAGCTCACTAACTCTACCATGTTCCCACAATATACACATGTTTTTGCCGAAAATTTGGTTATCACTCAAGCTCCTATTGGAACACCAATTCTACTTAGATCAAATCCATCACTTTCTCCTGGGTATAATGCTTTGAATACTTCCATTGCTAATTCGACCCAAAATCCATCCGGAGGGTCTAATATTTTTGTTCCTCCTAGGTATCTGTTAGTAGTTTTGTTCCTAGACCTACCCAGGTTATCTCCGGGGGACCTCAAATTCCTCCTCCACCTTCACTTGGAGGATCTAATTGTACCGACCCTAGTAGATCCTGTTGAAATTACTAAAACAACTGAGAGGGGGGGGTGAATCAGTTGTTATTGAGCTTAAACAATTTTAAGTCTATTAAAACATTCTTAATCTTTCTTCAAGTGATCATCAACATTATACAGCATATGGACAGTAAAAGTAAAGAGCATCAGTCACACATAAGGTATACACAGAGACAAATTTTCATGAGGAAACCCATAAAGGGAGAAAACCTCTTCT
>CBVK0101738079.1:0-10348 GCA_900067695.1 Picea abies | reverse complement strand
AATCTTCTAGAAGGCAAAATTTGTTCCATCAAACAGAGGGGGCTTAGAGGTTGAAGTCCCTTCATGACTTGTCATGTTTAAGCTTACAAATCTACCTTTGAATAAAAGGAACCTGCTCTGATACTAATTGTTGAAATTACTAAAACCACTGAGAGGGGNNNNTGTTATTGAGCTTAAACAATTTTAAGTCTATTAAAACATTCTTAATCTTTATTCAAGTGATCATCAACATTATACAACATATGGATAGTAAAAGTAAAGAGAATCAGTCACACATAAGGTATACACAGAGATATATTTTCACGAGGAAACCCATAAAGGGAGAAAACCTCTTCTTCTTCGAAATGATAGGCGGTCTTTTAAGTTCTATACATCATATATAATTGAGCACCAACTCAATGTGAGGTTGCTACCTATGTTTTACAATATGCAACTTGTTTGAGAGCACCGACTCTCTTGTTTCTCTAGCACCCACTAGAAGGAAGCACCAAATCCCCTAATGTTCCAGCACCAACTGGATGGAAGCACCAACTTCCAGTTACACAGGCTCCAACCTGTATAACAGAGAACACTTGTTCTCCCATGCACCACCCTGCCACCCTTGTTTCTCTAGCTGCAACCAGATGGAAGCTACAACTCTCTTTGTTCAAGCTCCCACTTGAACCTCTGAGGATACAGTCCTCCCTAGCACCTCCCAACCACCCTGGAATATGAATGAATAAATAAACAAACAACTACACAAATAAATCAATTCTTACCACTTCTTCTCTGTTCTGTAAATCTGGTCTTCTTTAACTTGTTCCGTCAATCTGCTTTGCTTCAACTTGTTCTGTCATTCTACTCTGCTTCAACTTGTTCTGTCATTCTTCTCTGCTTCAACTTGTTCTGTCATTCTTATCTGCTTCAACTTGTTCTTTCATTCTGCTCTACTTCAAGTCGTTCTTTCATTCTGCTCTGCTTCAAGTCTTTTCATCATCTGTTACTCTTCTCCGATTTTTATCTCACACTGCGCATTCTGTGATTTTCCCTTTCTTATTGTTTAATTCATTTTTCATCGAGAACAACAACCCCCATGCACAGTCTGTATCTTTTTCTTTTATATACACACCCACAATGGTTCACCTTCACATCTCCTTCGACAAAAGAAAAACAACCGTCCAAGCAACTAAAATTCCAACTGATCGACAATCATGAATCCGTTTTGCTAACAGATTCATAACTGATAAATTAACTGTGAGAGAGAACAGTAGCCCTCCGATCACATTCAAGATTATTTGCACCATTGGATGGGGTTATTAATCTTGCCTTTAAATCGGGTTTCGACATTTCGGAATACCTATGGCCAAGTATCTTGAAACTTCATGTCACAATCTCCGAAGCTCCGATACAGAGATTTTCTATGCTAGCTCCTTCCTCTATAAGACCATGGACATGACCAAGTGCTTATGCAAAAATTTCTTTTCGCAAATTCGCCTTTCGTAAGTCTAGAGATGAGGCATCTCGACTCTCCAAGTCGCGATCCTCGAAACCTTGAGATGGATCTAAGATCAACGTTCCACAATGTCAATGAGTCTACGGTCCAGATCTCATCGTGAATTCGCGTCTCGTGATTCCTTCGAAGGAGTTCCTTGTCACTCCAAGTTGCAATAAGCGAAACTCCGAAATGAATCTTAGATCAATGGTCTATAACACACTTTGATCTGACGGTTGGGAATAAATCACGATTTCGCATCTCGCTATTTTGGTGGTAGAGATTCTTGTCACTCCAAGTCCTGATAGGCGAAGCTCCGAGATGGAGCTCAGATCAACGATCTAGAACACATCATGAATTGACAGCTGGGATTGAATTGCGATTTCGCATATCGTGATTTCGGCGGTAGAGATTCTTGTCACTCCAAGTCGCGATAGGCAAAGCTCCGAGATGGAGCTCAGATCAATGGTCTAGAACACATCGTGAATTGACGGCTGGGATTAAATCACGATTTCGGTGGTAGAGATTCTTGTCACTCCAAGTCATGATAGGCGAAGCTCCGAGATGGAGCTCAGAGAAACGATCTAGAACACATTGTGAATTGACGGCTAGGATTAAATCACGATTTTGCATATCATGATTTCAACAGTTTTGTTTCTTACCTCTCCAAGTCGCGAGTCGCAAAACTCCGAAATGGAGTCAACGGTCCAGATCACACCTAGATCTGACGACTGCGATTAAATCGCAATTTCGCATATCGTGATTTCAATGATCATATTTCTTGCCTCTCTAAAACGCGAGTCACAAAAATCTGAAATGGAGTCGACGGTCTAGATCAATAGTCCCAATCAATACTTGATCTGACGGTCATCGAGAACTTGCATCCAGAAACAGAATTTGCGATCATCCTCATTGAATTTCAAAATGTACACTCGCTCGGAGTTTTCATGGACCTTTTCAAATACATCTTCATCTAGTAATCCGATTTGATCAACTTCTACCACATTACTTGTTCGATTAATCCATTGAAAGTGCAAAAAACCCTCATCTCCCCTAGCTACACGAACAAGTCCTTTCTGAGTATCTATCACAACTTGTGTCCCCTTCAGAGACATCATTACATCCCGAAACTCCAGCACAATCTCCTGACAATTGAATCGGATGATGCATTACAACATATAAAATCCATTATGACCAAACCTTACAAATCCTCCCTGCAGCATCTTCTCATAATGCCCATCTATTTCATACTTTCTGTACTCATGCCATCTTCACTGTTGTATACTTTCTGTACTCATGACATCTTCATTGTTGTATACTTTCTGTACTCATTCCATCTTCACTGTTGTACTTGCCATCAATGACAAGTATACAAGAATGTGCTATCTGTTAAAGATTTGCGAACAGATCCAATCAAGTTGGAGGCACAAGTCATTTTTTCAGTTCTGGTTTTCAAATTGCCATTGGAGGTCAACCTCAAGTTGGGGGGAAACCTCAAGTTGGAGGCCATAACCCAGTTTATGGACACAATATCCCTATATTACAATCTCAACCTTGGAATTTTCCTTTCCAAGGTATTCAACAACTGTCTGGGGGGAAAAATCCTCAAGTTAATTCTTTTGTACCCAATAATCTTAGGAAACCGTATCCATGTTCTGTGAATCCTACTTGGGGTCAAAATTTCCAGTCTAATGATCCTTTCCAAGGAATCTTACTTAATAAACCAACTCATGTTGGCTATTTGACTCAAAATCCTCCACCACCAAATTTTTCAAGACTTGCTAACTATCTACAAACTACTGATGGTCCTACTATTATACCTATGGGACTACCTCCTCAAAACTATCGGTTTCCTCAAGTGAATAGACAATTTTCATTTCTTGCTACTTTGGATTTACCAGATTTATCTAGGATTTTGAATGATCCTATTTTGCATTCTCCTTATTGGCCTATCATACCTGCCAAGTTTCCATCAGACATTCCTAAGTTTGACGGTCGATCAGGAGAAGACCCGAATAATCACATCATGAATTTCCATCTTTGGTGTTCATCCAACTCCCTAATGGATGAATCTATAAGATTACGTCTTTTCCAATGAACTCTTACGGGTTCGGAAAACAAATGGTATATTGACTTACCAAGAGGATTCTTCAATGACTTCAATACCTTATCTATGGCCTTCTTAACACATTACCAATTGCCAATATGATATGATACATGAGCTAAAATTTTGAGTTCATTTAAACAATCCTCTTCTACTCACATTTCCGATCATATTCATTAGTGGAGGAGGATAAGATGGTTAATCAAAGTTCCCCTTCCTAATCAACTATTGGTCGAGTGGTTTACCAAATCACTCATTGGTCCTATATCCCGTGATGTTTCCATGGGTGGTGTCGTCACTGAAGAGAAGGCGATTAGTCATGCTCAATATCTAGATCTCATTTATTAAAAAATGGGCACACTATATGACTTGATCCTTGATTCTCCTCGTCCATCTACGAATCCTACCCCAACACCTCCAGTAGCTTAGCATGTTGTTGATGGAGTGATTGGCACTTTTCATGCTGAGACTCAGTCTAAACAAGCCAGTCATGCCAATCCTAAGTATACTACTCCTAATGTACAAAATACTCCTACTCCAACTCCTTCTCCTGGTAAAACCTCTGAAGTTAATTCGGGTTAGTCTACACCTAATGGTAAAAATAAAAATAAAAATAAAGGGAAGGGTAAGAATAAGGAGGAAAAAAATAATAATCAACAATCTGAGAAAACAAAAACCCATCCTGCTAATGTCAAAGACAAGCATAAACCTCATTACTCTTGCCTTATCTATGGTGAGGATCATTATACGGAAGATTGTCCACGAGGTGTTGAGGTTACTAAGTTCCTGCAAGGGACCAAGACACCTCCTACACCCGTCGTCTTGTCACATCCATTTCATTCTCAACAACAGGCCCAATTGGTCATTCATGACCAACCTTCTCCCTCTACCACGTCTTATGTACTTATGTGTATTGGTGACTCCAAGAAGAATGAAGTTGCAGTAACAACTCGAGCCAAAGATTATTCTCCTTCGAAAGATAAAGTTGATGATTCACCACCTACGTTGGTTCAAACTCCTCCACCAACTCCACCTCCAAACGGTCCTATTTATATCGAACAACTGGGCCTAGATACATTTCTTTGTCCTCCTCCCAAGGGCATTGTTAGAAAGTCCTCATTTAATCCTCACGCACGTGCTTCCCAAAACTACAGTATTGTAGAAGATTTTGCTCAAGCACCCTCTGCGATGTCAGCTCTCGAAGTCCTTCAAATTTGTCCTACTCAATGGAAGGCATTGTTAAAGGCTACTAGTGGAATTGATCCTACCGACACCAATTTAATAATCTTTGACTTGGAAGATCATATTCCAAGGCTTCCTCCTCAGTTAGTATTTCAGATACAAGTTGTTGTATAAAACAAGAATATTTGTTGAACCGTTATTGACGAAGGAGCCTCGAATTGTATTATGTCCGTTACTTGTTGGAAATCCATTGGATCTCTTGCCCTTACCAAGTAACACAATACTCGTAAGGATTTTAATGGTACAAGGTTTAAACCTTATGTTGTTCTTACTTCGTTGTCTATTACGTTATAAGGTAAAGCGATTAATGTTGAAGTTGAGGTATTTGATGCACCTCTTGATTACAACCTTCTACTTAGTCGTAGATGGATTTATTCCATGCATGCCGTTGTTTCTACTCTTTTCCATGTGTTACATTTCCCACACCAAGGAAAAGTCATTACCGTCGATCAACTGGCCTTCTTTAATTCTGATTCACGTACTAGCAACGTACCTTTCATTTCGAAAACACCTCTCGGTTATGATAATGTCAGTGTGGGTCTTTTAAAATATTCAACGTTAATGGGTACATTCCCCATTCCACCACCTACTATTCCTCCTCCTTTTTTCTCTTCGATTAACATGATATCAACCACTGTTAGTGAAACCCCTAAGTCTTATGACCCTTGGATAGTACCTATCTCTAGTGACTGTCTTCATTACGATGACCAAATGCCTTTGAGTCTGGTAGAATTGACTTATCAAGATATTCAATCGACAAATCCATCTCCTTATTCTCTCTGTGATACGTCTCCTGATCTATTTCACATGATATTTCCCATCGATGAGATGATCATGAAAATTATGTTTATGGAAGATACTCCATGGGGTGATGGGCATCATCATTCTATTCTCTTCCTGGAACCCGAGACCATAGAGAGTTATCAATAGATTTCGACACCGTATACTGTTGTTATTATTTCCTTTGTTGCTGAACCAACACACGATGTTTTGTATGAAGGGAACTTGGGTAATATTTCACCTCCCGTCCCTCTTGATATCTCAATTAAACCAGGAGTCCTAGAAAATGTTCATGTTGGTGCCTCATGTTCTATTGATGAGGTCCATACTTACAAATCTCTTTTCCAAGAATTCTGTGACATTTTTTCTTGGAGTTACAAAGAAATGGCTTGTATTGATCCTTATATTGTTGTACATGAGATTAAGACTTACCTGGATGCTAAAACCGTTCGACAAAGACTTCTCCTAGTACACCCATGCAAAGTTGTTGCTATTAATCTCAAAGTTGAAAAGATTCTGAAGGACGGTTTTGTCTATCATGTGTCTTTGAATGATTGGGTGTCCAATCGTGTTTCAGTTAATAAGAAATAAGGCATGATCCATGTTTGTGTAGATTATAGGGATATTAACAAAGATTGTCCCAAAGACAATTATCCAACCCCTTTCATTGAACAAATTGTTGATGACTGTGCCAGGAGTAAAGTCTTCTCATTAATGGACAATTTCTCCAGCTATAATCGAATCAATATTTTACCTGCGGATCAACATAAGACTGCTTTTATTTTCCCTTGGGGAACCTTCGCATACTGGAAACTACCTTTTTGTCTCAAAAATGCTGGTGTGACTTTTCAAAATGCTATGTATTATGATTTTCATGACATTAATCAAATTGTATAACCCTATATAGATGATCTACCAATGCATTCTATGCATCGTCAAGATCACCGGACACATATATGGGCCATTTTCTTACTCTATCATTATTATCGCATACGATTGAATCCACACAAATGTGTTTTTTGTGTGGAGTCCAGAAGACTTCTTGGTTTTATCATGTCTATACATGGGATTAGAGTGGACCCTTTGAAGGTTGAGGCTATCCTCAATTTACCTCCTCCTTCCGCACTACGCCAACTCCAAAGTTTGAAAGGGAAGGGAAAATTTTTATGGTGATTCATTCCTAATTATGCTAAATTAACAAAAGGATTTACTCGACTTCTTAAAAAAGGTTATGATTTTGTATAGGATGACACTGCCAACAAAGATTTTGAAGCTTTGAAAATCGCCTTAACCCATACACCATTGTTGTTTACACCCGATTATAGTCGAGATTAGTTCCTATACTTAGCTGCTTCAGACTCTACCATCGCTATGTTTCTAGTCCAAGAGGATGATTCGAATGATGAAAATGTTATATACCATTTGAGCCAAAGTCTCATGACCACCGAAACTAAATATTTACATGTGTAGAAACTGGCCTTGGAAGCTGTTCAAACTATTCAACGTTTTCATCACTACATCTTATTACACAGAACCATAGTCATTTCCGATTGTAACCCGATGCAACACATTCTTTCTCAACAATTGCTGGGGGGGAAATACTCTAAATGGATAGTTATTCCCCAAGAGTTTGATTTGGAGTTTGAGCGTGCCAAGTCAAAAAAGTCTTTGGTTTTTTCGAAATTGATATGTGACCTTCCCTCTACTGAAACAAAAACTGTGGCCGAAGATTCCTTACCTGATGAATCTTTGTTTCTGATCAGTTCTGACGACATATGGTATGGAGATATTATCATTTATCTCCAAACCCAAACTTTCTGACCTGATATTTCTAGTACAAATCACCGTCATATTCGGTATCAAGCCTGCCAATACATTATCCTTGGTGATACTCTTTACCACTGTGACATTGATTCCATATTTCGACAATGTCTCACCTATGATGAAGCTGAGAAAACTTTGAATGATTGTCATTCTGGAGCATGTGACGGTCATATGTCTGGGTATTCCACTGCCCAAAATATCTTACGATCTGGTTATTTTTTTCCTTCATTGTTTAAGGATTTCATTACTTCCATCCAGAAATTCCACGCTTGTCAAACCTACAACAAGAAAATTCAATCTCATCCTTCTCCCTTACACCCTATAGTTTATGTTGATCCATTCGCTAAATGGGGCATTGACTTCATGACATGTAACCCTCACTCAGCCAAGGGTCATGGATACATCATCATAGCTATGGATTATTTCACTAAGTGGGCCAAGGCGATGCCTACATTTGATAATACCGAGAAAAGTGTAGAGTTATTCATATTCAATCATATCATTACTAGATTTTGTGTCCCTCAAGCCATCGTCATCGACCCTGGTAGTCATTTTCTCAATTTCATGATGTCTGAACTTACCGAGAAGTTGGGTCTTCGACATGAAAAATCAACCCCTTATTATCAACAGGCCAATGGCCAGGTCGAAGCAATCAACAAAGTTCTCACTACTATGCTTCGATGAATGGTAGGAATTCACAAGTCAAGTTGGCACACGATTCTTTTCTCAACATTATGGGCCTATCAGACATCTGTTAAGTCTTCCACGGGGTTCACACCTTTCCAATTAGTATATGGTATTGAAGCAATTTTTCCGATTGAATGTGAAATCCAATCTTTGAAACTAGCTGTCGAACTTCTCCTTAACACCTCAGCTGAAGAGGAATGTATTTTGTATTTGATGCAGTTAGATAAGACCCACTGTGATGCTTCCTTAGTCATTGAAAATCAGAAAAAACATTTCAAAGCTCAATATGACAAGCATGCCAAACCACGTGTATTTTTTGAGGGTGATTTAGTTCTCCTTTACAAACAAGATCGTGACTTACTAAGGGCCGGTAAATTAGAGCCCATATGGCAGGGTCCTTATATTGTGAAAAAAGTATTGGAGAAAGGGGCTTATGAGCTAGTAGATTATGATGGAATTCCTTTGAGTGAACCCAAAAATGGGATTTACTTGAAGAAGTACTATGCTTAAACCATTTTTGCATGAGTGATGTGTATTTTTATTGTATCATACTCTTGTGTTCTTTTTTGTTTTTGGTTATGCCTTTCAGCTGGTTACCTTGCATTGTGCTTGGTTTCTAGATGTCGGTGTCTTCGCTACCCTATATCGGCTTTGTTGATGGTGCTAGTTAAACAAAGAAACTGAGACTGAATTTCTTTGAACTACCCAAAAGATCTTTAACCAAATTCGGAAACCCTAAGAGTAAGACTATCCCCAGCGGAGTCACCAATTCTGTTGTGGGTTATTCTACCCTATGGACTAACAAGCTAGGGCTTTAAACTTGTACGCAGATCATGACCCTTAAGACATAACTTTTAACCTTCAACCCAAAACCTCAACCCCTTTTCTCATGCACACATGGGAAGAATCGACTAACCTTTTTATCGACGGTTGAAGTAGATCCTCCGTTGAGCTTTTATCTCCTTGTTGTTGCTGCTCCTTCCACAAAGCTTCTTGCAATCAAGACAAAACTACGCATGCATGCTACTGATCTACTAGAGGGTTAGAGATAAAACATAAATCAAATATCATAGATGAGACTCATGTATTTGGGATGGGAAAAGTATCTTTTTCATTAATCTCAATATGAATCAACTTACAATGATTTCAGAGACCGGCCACCGTTCCTCGATCCTGATCCTGGGCTCCTCCTCTTCTTTTGTCCTCCAACTGGTTTTGCATGAATTTCTCCTAAATATTGAGGCAAGGCTAAAGGGTTGGGACAAAATGGACTTGGCAATTTGGCAGAGTTTCTTTGCTATGATTTTTCCTCTTTTGAATAGTACCCCTACCCCTCCTTTTATAGGCTAGAAGGAGCTAGGGTTTTAGGCGAACTCTCGGCCATGCATAGCTGGGAGTTCCAGTTAACTGACAAAAAGCTCTTTGTCCTGGCGGAAAATTTCCTGATTTTTTTCTTTGTTAGGTAAACGCGGGCTGTAGTGGGCCAGCCAACGTTCACACACATGCTGCAGAAGTCCTGCCAGCGTCCCAACGTGCCCAGTGCTAGGTTAGGGCGCGGGTTACTTGATTTAGGAGGTTTTTGGAGAGTCTTTTCAGCATGGCTTTGGCAAGGAAAGGCAATGAGTAGGCCTGATGCTAGGTAAGCAGGGATAGTGCAATTTAGGGTTATAACACCAGGTGTCACTACTTGGAACCTCTCAGAAAAGGAGTTATAGCAAAAATGGCACACCTTGCTGAATTCTGGCTTATTCTAGAGAACGACCTTGTAGAGCATGTCCCACATGAAATATTCATTGAATTGATATGAAACTATTACAAAACATACTAAATACTATACCCTAACCAACACATTTGGTCTCACTGAATTTTAATATGTTATGAAGAAGTTATGGCGTTTTTACCTGAAACACATGTTTTTGACTAGTTTTAGAACTAGCCACAAACCCTATTTTCCACGGAGTGTAACTCCAAAAATATGACCCACAAGCTAAATTTTTTACCACAAATACTTGGGTATGTTTTCTCAATGGCATAGCAATTTCACGGTCTAAATCATTATAGAAAAAAAGTTATAGCGAAAATGGTGAGATGACCTGTAAATAACATACCTTAGAAAGCACCATCAAAAGAATTTATCCTTCCTTGCATTTTGGCCTTCTTTTTTTAACCTTCCCTTAGAAATTAGGATTAGATATCCTTGGTTACCTTAGACACCTATATATATTCAATATTCTCAAGTG
>CBVK0101738066.1:0-19314 GCA_900067695.1 Picea abies | reverse complement strand
TCTGAATATCGGTTTGCAGTAGATATTGTACAAGGTTAGAATTTACAAATTTATCCAACCACCTCTGAAATGATATCAAATTATTATAAAAGTTTGACAAACAATCCCATCTAAAAATTCAAGTAATTGTAAAGACATATAGGACCAAACAGTCTTGAAAAGAACCAAGACCTTTATAGAAGTGTGATGATACATCCATGGATTGAAAAGATAATATATGGATCTTCATAAAAATTGGAACATTGCTACTACTACTTAATCAAACCCCAAATATATGTGTTTATGGACTTGGCCATATTTTGATTCTAACACTATTCCATTCATGGCAGTTAGTTGTAATCCTTCTTTAGAGAGAGAATTAGATTTGGAGTTGAGTTCTCTATAGACCGAGGAAAAAGAACGAAGTTAAAAAATAATACTTTATTTTTACCTAGTAAGAATTGGGCTAAGAAACAAAATTCCCATCCTGAATTTCCCTCTCATTTAATTTATTACCACCAGAAAATCACCAAAAATCTTAATTCTAGATACCCCTTTCTCTGTAGATAATAGTAAGAGTAGTTTCAAATAAAGAAGTTCAGTATAATTGTTTGAGCTCCCTTCCATGCCTGCTTTGAATCTAAATAAATGTGTGTCAGTCAAGAATATGATCCCCTTGCCCCACAACTAGGTGGATTATCTTGACCAACATAATCGAAATAACCCCAAGCCCCAAACTTATGAATAAGCTTATGAGGAATTTTCCTCTGAGTAAAGACCTTTGGGATGGAATTATAAATAGGAAAGATCAATCTACTTTGGGAGGCACATTGGAAAGAAGAGATGAATATGTCGTCAAATATTTCTATGTTTCTAGCAAGTCATATGCCCTAGGATACTATTAGAGGAAGAGATTTGAATTATTTGAGTTCTATCTTCAGCTCTCAATGTTTAAATCAATTTGCAATTGTCTATCATTTCCAAACTCATCTTACCCCTATCAAACTATGCATATCATATGAAAACTATCTAATATAAACATAAGAAATTAGAATATGGCTTATAGTTTCCTTCTTGCATGAAGTACATCCATTGGGGCCCTATCTATTACTCTTCTGCAGTATTTCCCAAGCAAGGGCCTTGTTCATTATGGCTATCCATGAAAATATATATCTTGGTTATGTGTGTAGAGAGAGAGAGAGATCATATATATATATATATATATTCTATCATATCAAATATATGTTAATCTTCACATGTGATGGTGAAAGTGTGCATGCAAGAACCTAATAAATCTCCCTTTACAGTGATTTTTAAAGCCTATGGTTACCTTCATTGAGTTCCATTTACTTAAAAATGGATACGTATCAAACTTGAGTTAAAGTTGAAATTCAAATACTATAATAGAATTCTCAAATTCGTAATTATGACATGCACACATTTGTTTCTTGATGCATCTACTAAAGAAGAAAGTATAAACTTTGATGTTCATCAACCCAATTGCTAATGAACAATATTAAAACACACAATAAAAACAAAACTTATGTCATACAACAATCTTTCTCAATTTTTTCTTGATGCATCTACTAAAGAAGGAAGTGTAAACTTTGATGTTCATCAACCCAATTGCTAATGAACAATATTAAAACACACAATAAAATCAAAACACAATCTTATGTCATACAACAATCTTTCTCAAATTTCATCCATTTGTTGTGTTTCAGGTGATATAAAGTATAATAATTTTATATCTTACATATTCTAGGAATTTTGTGTATATAAATATTTTAGTGGACAGTTTGGTTTAGAAGAGAAGGTCCTATCTTTCTCAGTGTTTTTGAAACTCTTTTTGAGGTAAAAAAGAAAAAAATGATATTTCAACATAATTTTGATGAATGATCTATTTAGAAATTGCATTTATTTTCTATGCAAAAGAAAATTCTAATTCTTAAGACCAATCTGCAAGGCCACAATGTACCATAAAAGCACCTAAAAATAAATCAATCAGCAAGGCCACAATGTGCCATTAAAGAACCTAAAGAGAAACACAAAAGAATTTGATGTGGGGGCATAATCTGTTGATTCACACATGACACTTCACAAGAATATCAATCTCCTTGGCTTCTCAAAGAACTTTTGTAGTTGCCTCCAGCTCATAGATCCTCTATTTTCAAGTCTATGAGTGCTTTCTCACATTCCATGAATGGTACACAAGGCAATTCAAATCATCCAAAGACATCAATAATGAGGGTGCATCCTTGAATGACATATGAGAAGAGGAAACAAGCATGGTGGCATGACTTGTATCAAAGAGGCACAAAAAGTTCCCATTCCCATCACTACATGTGATACATGTGAAGGGTTGAACTAGACGGTAGCATTGGCAACAAGTCAAGTTTAAATGTGGGAGAATAGGATTCCATCCTCTTTCAACTTCGATCTCATCATCCTTGAATAAAGGTGGAAGGGATATAATATCATTAACCAAGTGCACAATTAGGGGAGTGACCCTAGTTTCTTCGACCTAGAAACCCTAAATTGAGAATGAAAACCATTTTTCTTTTGGATGAAACTATTATACTATAATTTATTCCATATTGATTTATTCTTAGTTTGTTTGTGCTTACATGGGTTGTTGCAAGAACATGAGGATGCCACTAGTAAAATGACTTCAATGGACTCCAAGATTGTGGAGGACTATGGTTAAACATATAGACCACAATTTGAAGAGTTGCATGTAAAATAACTCTTTGATGTAGAAGACAAAATGTGTTTTGAGGAGGAAACACTCAATAAAAACATGTTCTCACATGTAAAATATGCATTTATTATGGATCCAAATTGATTTTAAGGTTTCAAGTTGCACATAGGAAAAATAAATCCACCCCATGAACCCAGGCCTTGCAATTCAACTAAATGCTATGAGTAAGTTGTGTAGAAGGAAAGGTTGTTGAAAATATCATTGAAGATATGGAGGAGGAACTAGTGGACTATAAGGAGGATGAAGAAGCTCTTCAAAGATATATCTTCTTGATTAGAGAAGAATTGGAAGATACTTGGAATAGATCAAAGGAATTTTGTGAAGACATAAAGAAGGAAGAAGGTTTAGACCTAAGGAAAAATGGAGGAAAGTCTATCCAAAAAAGTGACATCCAGAATGATGAGAGCATTTCAGTGGCATTGGAAAGCTATAGAAAATGACAATAATAATGCCCACAAAGATTCCATGGTAAGAAACCAAATCCAAGATGTCCATGCTAGAAAGGTAAAGAACATAAAATTTGCTCTTAGATATGAGGAGTTGTTATGGCAGAGAAAGACAAGGTGTATAGGTCATGACTTTGAGGTATCAAGGTTTTCCCTTCAAGGAAAATAATGTCGAAGAGCTATCCTCGAAGGAACATTCTGGAGGTAGTGAAAACCTTGGATAGGGTCGAAAATGGATCAAGGGTAAGAGGAAGAACCTCATACAAAGGATGGTAACATCGAAATGAGAGAAGGAAAAATTGGTTATAGGGGAGGGTGTATGGATTTATTCTATAATGGGGTTGATTGATAGAGCAATAACTAGTATATTTGCGAGCATATATGTGGCAAATTTCCATGTATAACTAGATGGAGAAGGATTGGCTAGGCATAATTGGATACATTCTTATTTTCCATATCTTGGTATAAGGTTGGATGGTGTTTGAATTTAGGAAAGGAGAAGATGTTGAGAATATTATGGGGAAAAATGGTTTGGTAAGCTTCATATCTAGACATGAGAAGAAGGCGTCCTAGGTTTGATATGAAAAAATAAGTATTATAGTTGCAATCCATATGGGATATGATGTTGGCTCTTCCAATGGAGTTATGGAATGTTGACATCCTAAATGTGGTGGGAGGAAGTTTAGGAAAGTTCATAGGCATTGAAGAGAATTTTATCCAAAAGGTAGAAAATAGGGTGATTAAAATCCTAGTTGAAATTGATACTTGGGGGGTTTACCGGAGGAAATTGAAATAATTTGGGGGAAAAGGACTTAAATTCAAGTCTTGGATTATTTGAACATCGTATTCTAATGATTGAACTATAGAGAAACAAGAAATTTGTGAAAGAAGTCCCTAATAACTAATACAAAAATATGTGGAGGAAGAAGGAAAGCGTTTTGGTGTGTTCAAAGGAAGATTTGGGGATCTCCAACCAAGAAATTGGAAGGTAGAGAAAATGGGACTTGGGTAGAATTAAAAGGGCATAGAGATAAAAGAAAAAAATTATATTCATTCATGAGCTCATCTAGGAATAGCGATGATCAAAGAAAATATAGTCAGAAAAGTATAGTCCCAAAAGCATTATTGGGTCAACAAATTGCTATAATAAGTATGAAAAGTAAGCCTCTCTATTCTACTTCATTGTCTTCTCAAGATTATAATAAGAGTGGTAAAGTTTATTCAATGAATTATGATAAGGGGAAGCCTCAGAAGGAATATGAAACTCCCATTTATCCCTGAACGATAGTGGAGTAAAGGAATATCCTAGCCTCAAAGATATAGCTCAAAATTATATAGGTTAGTAGACAAGAGTTTAGGAGTTATCTAGGGTTTGGGTATAGAAGACTCTAAAAACCAAGTTACCTGATACAAATTAAAGCCAAGGAAGGAAAAAACCCTAAATTAAGACTTAAGGATTGAAGGTGGTTTGGCTATTGATACTAGATAGCCCTCCTTTACAAGAAGGAATTCATTCCTATTCCTAGTAAAGGAAAAATCAAATAAGGAAAACATTTGACTATAACGGGGGCCCTTAGAGTAGGAAGAGCCTCAAAAGAGGTGAAACCATGATTATTTTTTCCTTCAATGTGAGAAGGGTAGGAGGCGCCCATAAAAATTTAACCCATAAGATATGCTTTTGAATCCTTAAACCAAATGTAGTGTTCATTTAGGAGACTATGTGTGAAGGCTCAAAGGTTGTAATTTTTTTTTCTTCTTACTTAAAATATTGGTACTTTTGTACTATATATGTAGAGGGTAAGTCTATGGGTTTGGTTATAGGGTAGGATAGTTCAATAGAACTCATTCAATCTTACTTTAAAACAGAAGGTATAAAAACAATGTTAGAATCAAAAGAACTAGGAAGATCATTCTCCATTATTAATGTGTATTTCCCCTATGATGAAACATAAGCATACTAGGATAGGTTTAGACACTAGGTTTTGGTTCTAGATGACAAAGTGATCATTGGGTGAGACCTCAATTTGAACTTGAAAGCAAGGGAAGCATGGAGATAAAATGCTAGAAATGATCTATTGGCAAACTATCTTTTAGATCTATTTGAGGAGGTAGGGATTTGTGATATGAAGCCTATCCAACAGATACCTATCATTGAGAAACATAAGGAGTTGGAAAGAGGGAGTATCTCAAAGGCTATATAGGTATCTAATTATATAAAATATAGTTAAAGAAGAAGGTAGAATGGAAACCTAGGATGGTGAAGGAGGAGCCTCGTATTTCCATCCAATTTTATTCCAAATAGAAAAGGAGGACCAAAAACCTCCCAGTGCCTTCAAATTCAATTATAAATGGTTAGAGGAAGATGATTTCAAAAAAATTATCACACAAAGATGGAAAAAATATGACCCAAAAGCAAGTACAACCATGTTCCAAATGGAAAAAAAACCTAAAATATTGGAATTGGATTTATGACATAATTGAAGGCAAGGTGACCAATTCGTGTCATAAATGGCTATCTATAGGAGGAAGACTAATTTAATTAAATCAGTGTTGGAGGAAATCCTAGCACTTTTTATCATACATTCCAAAGAGCATGTTGGACAAAATTAAAAAAAAAACTCTTTAGCTTTTTGTGGTAAAACAAAAGGGAGAAGAAAGGAACCCCTCTAGTGAAATGGAAAAATTTCACGAAACTCGAAGAGAAAGGAGAGAGGGGCTTAAGAAATGTCTATTTGGAAGAGATTATGGAGGATTGTGAAGATAGAAGGGTTATGAGAGAAAGTAATGATTGAAAAGTACATAGCTCTTGGTATAATTAAAGGTTGGATAAGAAGGGAACCTAAAAAGTATACAAGTGGATCAATTATATGGAAGTTTGTAGTCAAGGCATTTCTTTTGATAGGAAGAAAGTTGACCTAGAAAATTGGTAGGGGTGATAAGATAAAAATAGGAAAAGACCCTTAGATTGGGAGCACTAGTAACCACAATATATTAGAAGAATTGAAAAATGTATTGATAAATAAGGAGATCAAAATCCTAGCGAAGTTAGTTGACCCTGAAACTATCTTAATATGGAATCAAGGTTGGAAGTTAGAAGAGTTTATTGGTATTCAAGAAGAGAGAATAGAGGAGTGGAAACAATGTCTTTGAAATTTCAAGAACATTGATATTAGATTAAATACAGAGGTAGAGGAAATTGTATGCACAAAAAACAAAACTATAGGGGCATATAATGCCAAATTAGATTACGAGGATTCAATGAAAGACAATGAAGAGGAAGATAATATGTTGTGGTGCAAGTAAATATATAAGCTTACATGTCCACTCAAAACAAAAAGCCTCTTGTGGTTAGCTTATTATAAGAAAAGGGTTTGACAAGGTCTAGGATTGTGTATCTCATGTCAAAAGGAAGATGAATTTGTCGATAATTTTTTTGTACATTTCACATTCACAAAAGAAATATGGGAGGAGGATTTGAAATTAGCTAATAGTCAAGGTAAATGGGAAGGAACACATTACATGAATGTTGGTAGAAATAGCATAAGGACATGTTTATTAGAATCCATAAGTAATTTCCTTGTACATTTATTTGGGCAATTTGGATAGCGAAATGAAAATACATTTCATAACAACAGGTCATTCATATACAAGTTCATCACCATATTATATAGGCATATGAAGGGATGTGGAAAGCATTGAAGGAAAATAAACAAATAATCCTTAAAGCCAAATATATAGATAAAACAATAGCATGGGGTTATTTTGATGGTTTTTTCAAGGAGATCCCAACATTTGTTTGGCAGGAGGAAATGTATTTTTGAGATACAACTATTAGATTAGTTTCAAAGCAGTTGTAGAAGATGGATCGTATAACAAAGAATAACTTTATGGTCTATGGTTAATTATGAAAATAGTTGTAGAGAAAGGATTTAAATAGTCTATAGGTTCTCTCTCTCTCTCTCTCTCTCTACAATGGAAGTATATAATGATTTTATTAATGGGTTCATTTTACATTTTTCATATGCATATTGCATTTGAGATAATCTCATGGATTGATTTTTGAACAGAAAAAACTCAAAATAAACCATAAGAGATATGTTAACTTCTCTTAGTTGTAGTAATAAAGTTCATGCAGATACATATCCAAAAATTATAGAAGTGTGATGATACATCCATGAATTGAAAAGATAATATATGGATCTTCATAAAAATTGGAACAATGCTACTACTACTACTACTACTACTACTACTACTACTTGGACATATTTTTATTCTAACACTATCCTATTCTTGGCAGTTAGTTGTAATCCTTCATTAGAGAGAGAATTAGATTTGGAGTTGAGTTCTCTGTAGACAAAGGAAAAAGAACGAAGTTAAAAAATAATACTTTATTTTTACCTAGTAAAAATTGGGCTAAGAAACAAAATTCCCATCCCGAATTTCCCTCTCATTCAATTTATTACCACCCAAAAATCTTAAGTAGTTTCAAAGCAAGAAGCTTAGTATAATTTTTTGATCCCCTCCCATGCCTGCATTGAATCTAAATAAATGTGTGTCAGTCAAGGATATGATCCCCCTTGCCCCACAACTAGCTGGATTACCTCGACCAACATGATCAAAATAACCAAACTTATGAATAAGTTCATGAGAAATTTTCCTCTTGAGTAAAGACCTTTGGGATGGAATTATAACTAGGAAAGATCAATCTACTCTGGGAGGCACATTGTAAAGAAGAGATGAATGTCATCAAATATTTCTATGTTTCTAGCAAGTCATATGCCCTAGGATACTATTAGAGGAAGAAATTTGAATTATATATTCAACTCTCAATGTTTAAATCAATTTGCAATTGACTATCCTTGCCAAACTCATCTTACCCCTATCAAACTATGCATATCATACGGAAACTATCTAATATAAACATAATAAATTAGAATATGGCTTATAGTTTCCTCTTTGCATGAAGTACATCCATTGGGGCCCTATCTATTATATATATATATATATATATATGTTAATCTTCACGTGTAATGGTGAAAGTGTGCATGCAAGAACCTAATAAATCTCCCTTTACAATGATTTTTAAATTCATTAAGTTCCATTTACTTAAAAATGAATACTTATCAAACTTGAACTAAAGTTGAAATTCAAATACTATAATAGAATTCTCAAATTCGTAATTATGACATGCACACATTTTTTTTCTTGATACATATACTAAAGAAAGAAGTGAAAACTTTGATTTTCATCAACCCAATGGCTCATGAACAATATTAAAACACACAATAAAAACAAAACACAATCTTATGCCATACAACAATCTTTCTCAAATTTCATCCATTTGTTGTGTTTCAGGTGATAATAGTTTTTATATCTTACATATTCTAGGAATTTTGTGTATATAAATATTTTAGTGTACAGTTTGCTTTAGAAGAGAAGGTCTTATCTTTTTCAGTATTTTTGAAACTCTATTTGAGGTAAAAAAGAAAAAATGATATTTCATCATAATTTTGATGAACCATTTATTTAGAAATTGTATTTATTTTCTGAATTTTGTGTATATAAATATTTTAGTGAACAGTTTGGTTTAAAAGAGAAGGTCCTATCTTTCTCAGTATTTTTGAAACTCTTTTTAAGTAAAAAGGAACAAATGATATTTCATCATAATTTTGATGAACGATCTATGTAGAAATTGCATTTATTTTCTGTGCAAAAGAAAATTCCAATTCTTAGGACCAATCTGCAAGGCCACAGTGTACCATAAAAGCACCTAAAAAGAAATCAATCAGCAAGGCCACAGCGTGCCATTAAAGAACCTAAAGAGAAACACAAAAGAATTTGATGCGGGGGTATACTCTGTTGATTCACACATGGCACCTCACAAGAATATCAGTCTCCTTGGCTTCTCAAAGAACTTTTGTAGTTGCCTCCAGCTCATAGATACTCTATTTTCAAGTCTATGCCTCTTTTATCCATTCAAACAAATCAAGAAGCCCATGATATTAAAGTGCTTGGCATTAGATTGTGATAAAATATCCTTTGTCAATAGCATGTCATTCAATATTTCAAGATTTTCAAAACTGCATAGTGGAAAATACCTGTGAGGAAACTACGAACACTACTTAGGAGATGCATTTTTCTTAAATCTAAT
Source organism: Picea abies (assembly GCA_900067695.1). NCBI lineage: Eukaryota > Viridiplantae > Streptophyta > Pinopsida > Pinales > Pinaceae > Picea > Picea abies. The sequence goes on along the minus strand of CBVK0101738066.1, from coordinate 9,977 downwards.
AAAATGGTTCCTCATAGACCTGACAAAAATGAATATCAATATAGAGAATTCAAGTCACGAATGAAAAGAAGCCATCAACATATTCACAGTTTGACAAATTATAGGGTCTAGGGTTCTTTCTAATTAGTAATTACCGTAAAAGTCCTCGCATTATTATTTTCTACTTATGTATACTTAACCATTATTGGCAGGCCTTTTGAGAGAGGTTGAGAAGAAGATGGGGCATGCTTAAGAGACTGAAATATCATCTTTGTTGTTTGCAAAATGCTCACAAATAGCTACTGGAAACAGCCTCACAGTACAAAGATATTATCATGATATCTCCATAACTTTTCATTATTTGCAAACACTGATATGAACATTTTTTCAGCTTGATTTTTTGGTTAGTGAATACTTTACAAATGAAGAACGTAATAACAGAGAGCAATGTTGCAAATGATGAAAGAGATTTATAAATAACAGAAAGAAAGGTGAAGGAGAAAAAAAAGAACCGACAAAAGAAATATAAAGAGGGAAACATGAAAAAGATAAAAAATCAAGGATGCTCATAATATAAATAAGAAAAAATATATAAAAGTTAAATTTAGATAATTTTGTGCAACTTTGATTCTGAAAATGAAAAATGGAAAAGAATTCAAAGGTGGATGTAGTCAAATGGTTATATAATGAAGATTATTATATGCAATCCTGGTTAAATAGTGGCAATGTAGGTATCCTTTAATATGTTTTTGTTAAAGGTAGAAAATAGAATTCAGACTTCAGCAAATATCTCATAAATCTTACAGAATAAATGACAGGCAAGAAAGATTGATCGAAAAATAAAACAAATTCAATAATGGATCCATAAGCATAAGCAAAGGTTCATAAGCATAAGCATAAGCAAAGATCCATAAGCATAAGGGACAAAATGTTTGATAAAAGGGTCCTTAACAACAAACCAAATTTGCAACATTCAGTTTCCACTTACACAGACGTTATCTACAAACCAATACATTAGTGACGTTGCATTTTTATTATGGGGCTCAATTAGAGGCTTCTGCTATCATTGAGAAGCTCAATCCCAAAAAACCTTCATTTAGACCCTCAAAATGACCCCAAAAGTTAAAGTGTTAAAAATAGTAAATTACCAAAATTATCAGAAAACTGTTTTAAACTAGTTGTAAAAAGTGGATAACCACCGATATCCACCTGAATTAAGACTTGACCCTACTATCTTTTTCTTGTAATTTACAGTACTCAATTACTCAAACTAACAGAAAAAGCTAATATACAAATAACTCTTTTACCCCATATAAAATGAAAAATATGTACTTGCCATAAAAGCAATAAATGTTTCAATATTCAACAAATATTATAAAACCTTTAAAAATATATAATAAATGAAAACCATTGATATTATCATCATTAAAAAAAATAGTTTGTGCAATGTGAACATATTGACCTTCTTTCAATTATTAATATAATACAATGCTAAGAAAATCTTGGCCTACTAAGATGAGATATATTGCCGAATATAGCCCTTTTGGCATCACTCTACCTCAGGTTAAATTGACTTGAATCATGTCCTCAAACCACTTACATTGAATGAAAAACCAGTCAAGCACTCATAATATTGCACAAGCCTTGTGGGACTTTCTCTTCTTCTTTTTTTCCTTCTGATCAGTCAGTTGAAGGACAACCCTGATTGCCAAATCAAACACGGCTTTAACGTTCTGCAAACAGGAACAACATTGTATCATATCAGAAAGTTAAAATTGAATATTAATATCGGACAGTGTTAGTCGCCAAAATTGCACAATGCTTTGCTGCTCTAAACTGCAAGCAAACGTTTACAGTAAAACTAAAGCAGTCAACTAATATGCAGTACCTCTGACAAATAACTCTGGTCTATCCTTCACCAAAACTGCCCTTCCCTCCATTTCAATATCAGATGGGTGTTGAATAATGAATCATGTCATATTCGTGGTGGATGACGTTGACATTTGATATGTACGGCGGATTTGTTGGCCACAGATTGATGGCTTGGGCAATTTTGTGGACATAGGTCTAAGTTGTATGAAATGTGGAAACATGGACAAGTTTATGAAACAGGAAAGCTGAAACTTGACTAAAAAATGGGTACTTCAGTTATATAAAAAATACTTAAAAATACAGATATGTAGTGTTATATCTTGCATGAAAATACTAATAATACACATAAATGACATTTTAAAAATATACTCATATTTATATTAAATTTTATAAACTATTATATAATGTAAAATTTCACATCTTGGTGGTCTTGAGTAATGCCAATCTCATATTCTTATTCATAACAGAATTTAATAGGAATGTTACAATTCTGTCAATCTTGAAAACTGTTAAATCTGTTGAATTTTGAATGGGATATGAAATTCTACTTTCTCCAAATGAAGTTCTATTAGGTGGGAACTACTCTCAAACATCCTAAATAATTAACTACAATTTTAAAAATTTAAATAAAAAAGATATAAAAGATAAGATAAAGGAGAATGTCACCAGATAAAACTAAGGAGAATGCCAACTTTTAAAAAAGATAAGATAAAAGAGAATGTCAAAAATTACTATACAAGAGAATGTCTATTTTTACTTTTACTTTAAAAATTTAATATTACCATTAATTAGCAAGTTGACAAATTCCTCAAAACTCATTATTAGGAAAGGAGTGGCCTAACTCTGGAGCAATCTTCCCTCTCAAGTTAATTTTCAGGTGATGCAGTTTTGAATTTCCGATTGATCTAGAAGTCTAATCGATTTTCTGAGCATCTGGATTAGTTTAAAATGGGGCAAAACCCCTAGGGTAAGGATTTAAAATGCATGGAACTTTGATCCATGCCAAACTCAAGCTATCCCTGAAAATCTGGCCGGATTCAGGCCCATTTTTTTAACTGAAAAGAGAGAAGATTACTCCCAGATTAACCCACTCCATTAGGAAATGGCTGAAATGCCTTGAAAACCTGGCCATACAGTACAGAATTTTCAGATTTGGAAACCTCTTATGGTACGGAAGACAGCATTTCCAAGGTGTTTTATATCTGTTTCAGCGTTTACAAATGTTTTGAACACTGGGACATGGTGAAACTAAACACTTCCTGCAACTTAGACATAGGTTATACAAATCAGTCATTATTGCAGTCCATTTGACAAATAACTATGGTCTATCCTTCACCAAAACTGCCATTCCCTCCATTTCAATATCAGTTGGCTGTTGAATGATGAACCATGTCATATTCATGGTTGATGATGTTGGCATTTGATATGTATGGCGGATTTGTTGGTGACTGATTGATGGCTTGAGCAGTTTTGTGAACATAGGTTATACAAATCAGTCAGTGATATTATTGCAGGGGAAGTGTGTGACATCGCCTGTGACAGATCCAATACCCATGGGATATTAGAAAGTTAAAAACAAAAAGAGAATGCCTGAAGATATGCACGGTTCTTTTATGGTGTTATAGCTCATTGTTATATTATTATTATCATATTATGAGATTAAAAGGTAATAGGAGACAAAAGGTGAACATGATATTGCTAATTGCTTTATCGAAGTTTAGTCTTATGAATTTACTTAGGTAATTTCTGAACATTAATATAATTTACTTAGGTTTTTAATGCATGTTTTATGAGAAAGAGGTCACTCCTTTGCTCACCATTCACACATTTTGTGGTAATTTCCATCCTTTCTTTTCTCACTATGTTATAAAGCTACCAGGCAACCACTATGTAATAGTACTAAACTAGAAAAGATAAACAGAAATTAGATGACCAAACTTCATGGCATAAATCAAATATGAGCATAATGCACATATCGAATGGTATACCTGTTGAGTCTTTGAGCTGCACTCTATGTATGAAGCAGCACCGATCTGTTTCCTCAACTCCTCACCCTGAAGATAAACAGAAGTTTTATTTAGCATGTGCATCATCTAAATACGTAAGTCGTGAAAGCTAAAAATCCAGACACTGGGAACATCTAAGCAACATCACATAAACTATCATTGCCCTTCTTGTTAATAATCTAATATCGAGTGCAGGCAAAATGAAAAAACATACTTGTGCAGTTGTTATTGGTGTAGCACCCAGATGGTTAGCCAAATAATGCCTATCTTCACGNNCACCCAGATGGTTAGCCAAATAATGCCTATCTTCACGAAGATCTGCATTGTGATTAAAGTTTACATGACTGAATCAACCTGACAATTTAGAAATATGTTTGACAAAATGCAATTTAGAAATATGTTTGACAAAATGCAGATATCCATGCACGTATTTGAACAGTCAGCAGAGGCCAGAAAGTTTTCAGTCTGCTTTTGTAAAATGCTTGAACTGTGAGATGCAGGGAGTTCACCAATTTTACAAACGTCACATGCTGATGAATTCCTTTTAGTGAGAGGTAAAAAGTTAACTGTTCAACAGTTTTTGTGTCGTCACAAACCTGATTTTGTTCCAACTAGAACAATTGGAACTCCAGGAGCATAATGTCTAAGCTCGGGGATCCACTGCCAACAAAACCAAACAACCTTGTAAAAATAATATCCTAATTTCCCATGCAGTAGCTTCACTCAAAATGTACAAAAAGTCCCTGTCCTTCATAAACTTAAACAGAATTAGGACAGAAAAAGTTAAAACTACCTTCTTGGAGACGTTTTCATAGCTAGCCCGGCTGATTAAGGAAAATGCTAAGACAAACACATTAGCACCTCGGTAACTGAGAGGCCTCAATCTATTATAGTCTTCTTGACCTGAAGCAAAAAATTCAATTTCTGGATAAGACCACTAAAAAGTCTGAAGGAAAAATACATGATAAAAAACTAAATATATATATTTTTTTATTGTTGTTTTTCATGCATTAAATTAAATTTGCGCCATGGATTCTGATAGGTGACAAGGTTGTTAATTTTTTTGTTTTAAAATGAGGTCAGAAAAATAAACAAAATTAATCTTTTCTTGTTTTTTAATGCGACAGGCCACTAGATCTGAGAGACTTATGGGTTGAAATTGAATGTATGAATTGGGGTGAAATTAAACTCGGCATAAACAAAATTAATCTTTTCTTGTTTTTTAATGCGACAGGCCACCAAATCTTTTTAATGCGACAGGCCACCAAATCTGATTTATGAGACTTATGGGTCGAAATTGCAAGTATGAATTGGGTCCTAGTTAAACACGGCATAACAGACTGGACATGGTTTTTCTCTAAGAACAGAATCAAACTTGGGTGTAAACTTGGACTAAAAAACCCTGTGTGTTATTGCAGTGTTAAGATTGCTACCTGCTGTATTATTGCCCCGTCCTGGGTGTTAATTTGGACAGTATGACTGTGATTTACTAATGGCAGTGGGTTGATTTTGTTTGATGTAATGATTGGGGATCTAGGCCGAAGGTTTTAGCAGCATATAATTTTTCCTAATGCTTTATAAATTATACATAGTGGAGAAAAAATAAAATTGAATAAATAATTATCAAAATACTTAAATTTCAATAACGCAAAAAAGTTGAGGTCCAATCAGAGCGTTAATTATGACTGGGATTTACTCATGGCATTGCACTGATTTTGTTTGATGTAAGAAGTGATTTGAGGACCCAGGCCAGAGGAACACATTAAATAGTCTAACTTTTGCCTCCATTGGCTGATGCCTTTCGCTTTTTTTAAATAAGGAAAATAGAAACATTTATTTAAAAATTTAAACAAACTTCAATTTCAATCATGTAAAGATATAAGGAAGTTGAAGGGTTACCTGCAGTATCCCAGAGGCCCAAATTTACAGTTGTGCCATCAACAACTACATTGACGCTGAAATTATCAAACACAGTGGGTACATAATCCTGCAGCACAGTTATACAAGCGGATTAAATGGTCAAGCCATATGCGATCTCACAAACAGCCTGTAGCCCAAATAAACAGCTAACAACATGCATAAAGCCAATCAAAGCATCTAAAATAAGCCAAAATGCTTTTAAAAACTCAATCAAAAGTCAGAAAACAAGAGGGTTCTTCGCACCTGTAGCCCAAATAAACAGCTAACAACATGCATAAAGCCAATCAAAGCATCTAAAATCTGTCAAAATGCATTGAAAAACTGCAACAAAAGTTAGACAACGAGAGGGTTCTTAGCACTCACAGTGGGGAACTTATTGGTTGTGTAGCAAATCAACATGCAAGTCTTTCCAACAGCTCCATCGCCAACACTAACACATTTTACAAACCTCGAACAACTCATTGCAGCAAAAGATACAAAACTCCAGACGAGAAAATCTCCAAATCCTGACCCTCCTCCTTTCTAAACAGAGGAAACTCTCATCTCTGTCTCAATGGCAGAAAAGCTGAAGTGAAGTCTAGTATTTCAAAGCTAAACCCTGAAATTCTGATGCCCTTCTGTCCTCAGATACCAAAATTCAAGAAGAACCCAATGTTTTACTGAAGAATGGCTGCAAAAAATAGTTTTTGTGAATAAACAAGGCCACCGTTAAAAGAAAGGACAACAGCAAATGTATATATACATTTGCTTCTTCTTTTCAATATTATTATAAAGCAATCATCTGAGGTTCAAATCCCATACATTGTGTATGATCCAGGCAGATTTCAGGAAGGCATATTCAGCTAAAAAAGTTTGAAGCATTTAAGCCTAACTGAGATAGTTTTCAGATATACTGTATATTCAACTGATAAGCCTTTACAAGGATCCCACAAGCGTTAGTTTAAATCAAACTACAGTGTAACGCTGTTCAACAAATACAGAATTTGAAATGCCAAGAGCTTTGATGTTATGGACGCTGTTCAACAAATACAGAATTGAAATGCCAAGAGACTTGATCCTATGGACCTATACAATGAACATGTTATATACATTTGAACATAAAACTCAAAAATATAAAAACAATGAGACAAAAGAAATTTTTTAAATGAATTAAAAAAATATCAGTGTAGATTTATGTAAAAGAATTGAAAAAGTTCAGTTAGATTTATCTTAACCTGCGTCCATCACACTAAGCTTAACAAGGATCAACTAAAATTTAGAAATGAACTTATTGATATTTATGTACATCTATATTTAAAGGTGTAGAGTTAAAATAGATCTACGAGAGTTTAGTTTTTAACAATTTTTTTTTTTACATGTGAAAGTAATTAATGGTATAGAATTTAAAAAAAAAAAAATTCTTAAATTTTAATTTATTGGTACTTACCCATTTACATAATAATTATTTTAAATTTACACATTTACATAATAATTATTTTATTTAAAATGAAAATTTAATTTGTAATATTTTTTTAATATATAAGAGTAATTAATGATATAATATTTTTTTATTAATATAAAGTTTTTAAATTTTAATTTATTAATAGTACTTACCCACCCACATAATAACATTTATTTTCTTTCATTTAAGATGGAAAGTTCACTTACCAAATTAATGACCACATTTTTCTACTCTATTTTTAGAAAACACCTAACTTCTCTTCATACAATGAAAGACAACATATTCCATAAGCATATCAAATAAAATTTAGGGATAAACATTTTTATTTAAAAATGTAGAATTAAAATGGATTTATGCAAATTTATTGTTTAATATTTTTTTAGTAATTAATGATATACTATATTTTTAAGGAATTGTAATTACTACATTTTTATAGAATTTAATATTGTTAATTTTAGTTTTTTAGTATTGTCCTCCTATATATATATGTAACAATATTTCTTTTATTTAAGCTGGAGAGTTCATTTATGAAAATGAGGACAATTTTTCTACTCAGTCTCTAGAATACATCTAACTTCTTTTTGTGCAATGAACAACCACATATTTGATATCCGGCCTAATCCAAATTAAATCTAGTTTTTTCCAATTTTGAAATAAAATTAAAAATTTGAGAAGAAAGGAAGACTAATTAATGACATACTATATTTTTAAAAAAAATTTAATTTTGTTAATTTTTGTTTTTAATATTTCCCTATATATGTAACAATATTTCTTTTATTTAAGGTGGAGAGTTTACTTATAAAAATGAGGACAATTTTTCTACTCAATCTTTATAATACACACAACGTCTTTTTGTGCAATGAATGACGACATACTTGATATCGGGCCTAATCCAAATCAAATCTAGTTTTTTCCAATTTTGAAATAAAATTAAAAATTTGAGAAGAAAGAAAAACTAATTAATAACATACTATATTTTTTAAGGAATTTAATTTTGTTAATTTTAATTTTTAATATTTTCCTCTCACACACGTAACAATATTTCTTTTATTTAAGATGGAGAATCCACCTACCAAAGTGACAAGAAATTTTCCATCTAGAAAACACCTAGCTTCTTTCCGTGCAATGAAGGGCAACATACTTGACAAACATGGACACGTTTTTCCCCATTTTCAAATAATTTTTTTTAAAAAAAAAGGAGAAGAAAAAAGGCGTATTTAATTTTGTTAATTTTAGTATTTTAATATTTCCCTCCTACACAAGTAACGATATTTCTTTAATTTAAAATGGACTACCTAAGAAAGTGACAATAATTTTTCCACCCAACAATATTTCTTGTATTTAAGATGGACAATCTACCTACAAAAGTGACAAGAATTTTCAACAAATTTTCCACCTAGTCTCTAGAATACTCCTAGCTTCTTTCGTGCAATGAAGGGCAATATACTTGACAAGCACATACAAGTTTTTTCCAATTTTCAAATAAAATTTAAAAATTGAGAAGGAAGGAGGTTGTGATGGGCTTGTTGCTCTAACCATGAAGATGGTGACATCTCAAGTTATCTACTAAAATTTAATAAAAAAAAATAAAGTATCTTATTAACATCCCCTTAAATCAAGTTAACTTACAAAACATGTGTTTAGTCTTCGTAAACTGGGACTTCTCTCTATGTAGTGAGAATCACTTAAATGCTTTTTCTATTTACTGAAAATCTAATTATAGAAAAATATTAAATAACTTAACTAAAAATAACAATTAAAATTACTTGTAATAAAAATCCACTTTCAAAAATTTAGATCCAAATAAACCTATTATTATTAAAAAATCATAAACTTTAAATTTAAATTTTTTTTTTTTTTTCAAAATTACTAACATTATTATCATTAACAATCTCATTCCACAAGTTTAAAAAAATCTAACATAAAATATGGAATAAAAATTAAAAGTTAAAATATAAATAATGTAAATTTATCTTACCATTAACTCAATTTTTATTTCAAAACAAACACCTTAAACCGTTCTAAGCAAATCACTTGTATTCCCACTTATGGGGCCAATAATAATGCTTTTGAAAAAGCAAAGGAGGGGCCTTCATGTAGATTTTGAAAATGAAAGGTGAAACACCTTTTTAAAAGGTGAATCGTTGAACAAAAGTTGTCCTTGAAGGTATGTGGCGCCAATGAAAACTTTTTAAAAGGTTGCTTGAGAAAGGTGGTGTGGGAGTATTCCATAACTTTAGGAAAAGTGTTTATGAGAATGTTTCATAGGTGATTTTGATAGGTTGGTCTAATGTAACGACGCAATGTGGATATGGTTTTGTTGGTTTATGGTGAATAGTTAGATTTTTCATAAGCTATTGATAAATCTATGTGGATATGGGTTTAAGTGGTTTTGCCTTAAATTTATTATAGATTGAGTTGGTTGTATTTAATGTTTTAAGTGTAAGTATGTTCCTGTGGCTGGTTGTTTATGAAAAAATACTTACTTGGAATGTGCTCCAAAGAAGAGGTTGGGTTGGACCGGGGGTGTGCAGGCTTTGCAATAGCAATGAGGAAAATGCCAATCATTTGTTAATAAATTGCTCATTTACAAAAGCAGTTTGGCATAGTTTATCAAAAATCTTCCATATAAAAAACCTTTGGGATCGATTCTCGGTGTTCGATTGCTTAACGAAGTGGTCTAGTGATATCTCGTCTCCGGTAAGCTTGGCAGCCTATACATGTTGGAATATATGGTTGGAGAGGAATCGAGTGATTTT
>CBVK0101738062.1:0-13966 GCA_900067695.1 Picea abies | reverse complement strand
TCTCATTTGGATTCTTTTCAAAACCAATGATACTTCGTTCAGACTACGCCTCTTCACCTAGGGCATACTCATACTTTGTTCTAGGCTATAGGTGAGTCGCACTCCTACTCTAGTGCAACTCACTTGTATACTTAGAAAATTTGTTAATAGTCTTTTAATACTCAATCATTTAACCATATATCCATGAAACAAAGAGAAGACCTGCAAAGCAAACAAGAGACACAAAGATATAGTGTGAGTGGCACAAGAAGTGCCTAATACCTATCTAAGTCTTAATATTGTGAAACAATTACAATATGAGCACTACCAACTCAATTTACAACTTCAGTATAGTCGAACAACTCGCCTCACCTCACCAAGATACTCATACACAGATTCGTCACACCAAGACTCATCTGTCGCAACAAATTTCACTACTCATATTATACATCTCAAACATGTGCCCACCACAACCTCACTGTCTCTTCTCTATTGCAAGACTTCACATAGAATTGTGGTTCTATCTCATAGCATGCCTCACCCATACCTTGGAAAAGACTTCCCCAACCCAAAAGTTTCCCTGCCTACTGCTAGACTCAACACAAAGAAGGTCGCAACAACTCTATCAACATAATCACCTCAGGGAAACACAAGTCCACCCATATGGAGCGACTTGGCTCATTGAGGGAGCTCACCCCTGTTTGTCCAAATATGTCGTAGAACGTTTACTTTGATCTTTATCTCTTCCTTGTGCCTTCTTGGTTGTGCGCCCTTGTTCTCTTATACAGACTCCAAACGTCACCTTCATGAATTGTTGCATCCTTTGGGTGTGTTGTGCCCCTTTGCAGACCAACGCACCCAAACAAACTGACGTGCCCCTTCTTGGAGCGACACACCCAAATGAACCCATGCACTTGTCAACCTTCTCATCCCTTAGGACCGACACGCCCCACCCTTGGTGCACTCCTCATGTTGATGCACCCCAATCTCTTTGGCGTGTCCCATGCTTTACCTCATTCTTCGGAAACCCCTTGGAAATTTTGTCTGCCCAAGGCACCCACTTTCCCAATTAGTACGACTCTTGTGTGTCGGAGCAACCCCAAATTCAGTCTCCTTGAGGACTTCGACGAGGGTTCCCATGCCCTCCTAACTGAGTACCTTACAACTAATAATATGGGAATATAGTGTGAGGTCCAACACATTTGAAATTTTAATGTCTAATTATTCAATTATTTTTATTTGTAACATAGGTCACATTTAATGTTTAATTAATCTCTTATTTTTATTCGTAACATAAGTCGAGATACACATTAATTAACTTTAAAGTCAACCTTATATTAAAGATAAGTCGAGATACACATTAATTAACTTTAAAGTCAACCTTATATTAAAGAAGTCAATAAATTATTATTATTATTATTGGAGATAAATCCTACCTATTCATACATCATCAAAATATTTGACAAATGAAAAACATCGACTCCTTTTCAGTTTCCCTATACTATGAGCACTACCAACTCAATTTACACCTTCGGTATAGTCACACAACTCACCTCACCTCACCAAGACACTCATACACAGATCCGTCACACCAAGGCTCATATGTCACAACTTTCACAACTCATGTTATACATCTCAAATGTGTTCCCACCACAACCTCACTGTCTCTTCTTTGTCACAAGAATTCACACAGACTTGTGGTTCTATCTCATAGCATGCCTCACCCAGACCTTGGAAAAGACTTCCCCAACTCAAAATTTTCCCTGCCTACTACCAGACTCAACCCAAAGAAGGTCGCAACAACTCTATCAACATAATCACCTAAGGGAAACACAAGTCCACCCATATGGAGGGACTTGGATCCTTGAGAGAGCTCACCTCTGTTTGTCCAAATATGTCGCATAATGTTTACTTTGATCTTTCTCTCTTCCTTGTGCCTTCTTGGTTGTGCACCCTTGTTCTCATACAGACTCCAAATTTCACCTTCACAAATTGTTCCATCCTTTGGGTGTGTCACGCCCCTTTGCAAACCAATGCACCCAAACAAACTGACATGCCCCTTCTTGGAGCCACACACCCAAATGAACCCATGCACTTGTCAAGATTATCATCCCTTAGGACCTGCGTGCCCCAACCTTGGTGCCCTCCTCATGCTGATGTGCCCCAATCTCTTTGGTGCGTCCCATGCTTTACCTCATGCTTGGGAAACCCCTTGGAAATTTTGTCCGCCCAAGGCACCCACTTTCCCAACTGGTACAACTCTTGTGTGTCGGAGCAACCCCAAATTCAGTCTCCTTGAGGACTTCAGCGAGGGTTCCCACACCCTCCTAGCTGAGTACCTTACAATTAATAATATGGGAACATAGTGTGAGGTCCAACACATTTAAAATTTAATGTCAAATTATTCAATGATTTTTATTTGTAACATAGGTCACATTTAATGTTTAATTAATCTCTTATTTTTATCCGAAACATAAGTCGAGATACACATTAATTAACTTTAAAGTCAACCTTATATTAAAGGAGTCAATAAATTATTATTATTATTTTTATTGGAGATAAATCTTACCTATCCATAAATCATCAAAATATCTGACAAATGAAAAACATCGACTCCTTTTCAGTTGCCCTATGCTTTTATAAGTAGTGATATTGAAATGTGCATGAATTATCATGCACTTAATAATAATAACAAATAGGTTTGAAATTTGACATCGTCTTTTCTTGCCAAATGAAAAGTTGATAACGATGTTTTTTTCGTCTTACAGCTAAACATTTTATGTAAATTCCTAAGTTTGAATTTCTTTATTTCGAAGAATGAGTGTTGGACACCAAACAAGGTTTAAATTTTATCCGTGAATGAATTTTCCACCATTTTATTATCAAGCTAATTATGTCCATCATTAAATAGCCTCTCACTAACTTCAACCCTATGACAATTAATATGTTCATCAAACTAAACTCCTTGCTAACACAAATTTCATTGATCTCAACTATCTCATAGGCATATGTCAGCGTATAGAAGAGTAGAATTCAATCTACCCATCTCAAGGGCCAAACATTTAAACCACATTACTTAATATGAGGAGGGGAAAGAACTATAAAAACCTCAATCAAACAATATGACTTATTAATTATTAAAATTTATAACATTTTTTTGGGAAATGTCAAACTGATAATTCCATTAGTCCTTATCCTTATAATTATGTGACATTTTTTTAAAATGTCAAACTGATGGTTCCATTAGTATTTATCCTTATAATTATGTGACATGCTAAATTAAAAAAAAAAAAACAAATTTCAATTAAAAGAATGTGCTTAAAGAATCAAATAGGAAAAAAATAAAAATATATCTACCCATCTCAAGGGCTAAACATTTAAACCACATTACTTAATATGAGAAGGAGGGGGAAGAACTACAAAAGCCTCGATCACAATATGACTTATTAATTATGAAAATTATTAAAATTTATAACATTAAATTTTTAATATGAGAAGGAGGGGGAAGAACTACAAAAGCCTCGATCACAATATGACTTATTAATTATGAAAATTATTAAAATTTATAACATTAAATTATTAAAATTTATAATATTTTTTTGGAAATGTCAAACTAATGGTTCTATTAATCCTTACAATTATGTGACATGCTAAATTAAAAAAAAAAATAAAATCAATTAAAAAGATGTTCTTAAAGAATCAAATGGGAAAAAATTAAAAATAAAAAACTTTCAAACCATAAAACTTCAAATTCCAAGAATAACAAATAAAACTTCAAATTCCAAGCATAACAAATAGAGAGATTGAAATGTGCACCGATTATCATGCACTCAATAATAATAACAGTGTAGAAAAACATTACGTCGCCTTCCCATGACTCCATTATAACCAATGAGAGTGTGAGAACCCCGCACCTCATCAGCACGTCATAGACACCATCATGACATCGGTCTTTCTTTTTGTCAGGTTTTTCCAACACAATCAAACAAAAGTAAAACCCAAATGATTTAGATAAAGTTGATGGAATCCAATAGAGTGATGTTCTTCAAATAGGCAATTGAGCTTCCAAAATATATTGAAGAAATAACCTTGCAATATACCACGTTGAGTGTTGGGTATGGAGCCAAAGTGATGTCCAACGTTGGCCGGTCCCTCACTGACCCGGGCACCTTTTTCCAATTTGTTATTTTATTGTTTTTTATAACTTTCAATGCAGTTATATACAACAAATTTAGCCGGCCGTAGGCCTTATCTACAGCTAATTTCTACATCGGATGCCGTTCAATGGTGTTGACGTCGGAGTGATTGGTCGCAGGGTCGAGTCGTGGCCCAATGAATAACAACAGCAGCAGTTCCGAAACAATGGGCAGATTCACCGAGCGGCCACCAATGGGTGCGTCCCAGCCGCCGCAAAACAAATGGTCGACCCTTCAATTTTTGTAAAGTTATCCGGCGGTTAAATTCTAAGTGTTTCGCAGTGGAGAATCAACTGGTGGACGATTGCTATTAGGAAACAGTGCAGATTGCATTAAATTTAATGGAGTCTGGACCCATCCAAGGTCATTAGATTGATATAGAAAGGGAGAGAATGCAACATTTGCTAGAAATTAAGATCAGGGGGAGTTCGCTGTCAAGCGGGCTTTGTTTGATGTCAATTAGTGGCAAGTGGCGTTCGTTAGTGATTGCATTGGAACTTGGCAGCAGTCGCTGTCAACAGAATTAAGAATAAGCGTTGGAAACTACGATCCAGGACGGCCAAAGAACCACCATGAATCTAACCTGTCAGTAAATGGAGTCTTTTTACATAAAATTGATAATGGCGCATTATAAACCTTTTATGTTTACATAAAATTGATAATGGCTCATTATAATTTTTTTTTTTAATTATTTTGTATGAAATTTAGGGAGAAAGGGGTTGGATCTATAGATTTGAACGATTAAATTTATATAATTGAAATGTTTTAAAAAAAATTTAACATTCTAAATCTATCTATAAATATTGAAAAGATAATTTAAAAAAAAAAATCTAACAATTTTATCGAGATTTACATTACCAAATTCCCATAAAAAAACTCAAAAAATAAAAAATTTAACCAAAATCATGAATAAGAATTTGGAAGTAGTAATTTTTTTTGAGTTCTCATCCATCTCGGAATATAGACTCAATGATGAAATTAAATTCAGTCTTAACAATACCATTTATCATATTCTTTCTATGATATCCTACCTACACGGTTGGCCTCTCACGGTTTATTTTACATAAGAATTGTATTATAAATTTCTTTGGGCTCTCACGGTTTATTTTACATAAGAATTATATTATATTATAATATTTTTTTTTTTGTTATTTTTAGTTGATTTTTTTGTTTGATTTTGCTAGATATCTGATAAGGAATGGTTGGATCTGCAGATTTGAGTGGTTAAGTTTGTATAATCCATTTATATATTTAAAAATGAAATTTAAATTAAAAAAAAATGAATTTGTCCAAATTTACATTGTTGGATTCAGGACCACCAAGAAACCACAGGGAATCTAACCTGTCAGTAAAGGGAGTCTTTTTACATAAAATTGATAATGGCCTAGTCTAAAAGTTCTGTCTTTTTGTGTTTTTGGCTATTTTTTCCAATTTGATTTTGTATGAAATTTGGTGAGGAATGTTTGAATTTGCAGATTTGAGTGATTAAACTTGTATAATTGAAGTGCCCCAGGGTTTTTTCAGCATCCTGAATCTATCTATATATTGAAATACAATTTAAACAACAAAAAATCGCAATTTTATCCAGATTTACATAGCCAAATACAACAAAAAACTAGCAATTTTATTCAGATTTATAATACCGTTTATCATATTCTTTCTATGATATCCTACCTGCAGGCTCCCCTCTAAAGGTTTATTTTACATAAGAATTGTATTATAAATTCTATATTTTTGGTTATTTTTAGTTGATTTTTCCAGTTTGATTTTACTGGATATTTGATGAGGAATTGTTGGATCTGCAGATTTGAGTGACTAAATTTATATAAGTAGAGTGTACCAATTTTTTTTTAACAAAATGAATCCATTTATATATTCAAAAATGCAATTTAAACAAACAAAA
The DNA here is from genome assembly GCA_900067695.1 of Picea abies. NCBI lineage: Eukaryota > Viridiplantae > Streptophyta > Pinopsida > Pinales > Pinaceae > Picea > Picea abies. The sequence goes on along the minus strand of CBVK0101738062.1, from coordinate 7,888 downwards.
AAAAAAGTTAATTTGTCTAAATTTACATTACTGGATTCCCATCCTAAAACCCTACACGTAAAACCAACCCCATTGATAAGAATGAATTTGAACGTAGTAATTTTTTTAAAGGTTTCGTCCAATTCTGAATATAGACTCAATGATCGAATTACATTCAGAATTAACGATACCATTTATCATATTCTTTCTATGATATTCTAGCTGCACCGTTCTTCTCTACGGTTTATTTTACATAATAATTGTATTATAACCTATTACCATATATTTTATTGATATAAGAAATCATCCAGCCTCTGCTTGGTTGACAATGGCACATTTGCGCGTGTCTGGGGCAGGGTAAAACTTTGATTGAAAGTAACATGTACATGTAACTACACAATCTGCTTCCATGCCTTGATACTCTATATAACTACGCTTGCCATGCTCTCGTTTACCAGCTGAGATCGTAGCTTCCTGTGTGTTTGTCATAGCATCCTCTGCGGCCCCTTGTGCTCGAGTAGCATAACAGTTGCGTTTTATTTATAAGTTAAAATCTCTTTTGCAATGGAATCAAATCTCTCTGGACCAGATAGCACTAGATGGCCTGTTATCTTTATACAAGCATCACTTCTAATAGTGGTTTTGATCATTGTTGGGGCTGTATCCGAGTTTTTTAAAGTCTATGTGTGGGGTCCTCGTCGGATAAGAAGTTTTATGGAAAGGCAAGGAGTGAAGGGGCCTCCGCCCAGTTTTATGGTTGGCAATCTTATGGCCATTGCCAACCTTCAGGAAGAGGAGACTGCAGACGATATGGAATCCTTGAGCCACGATATTGTCGGCAGGCTTTTGCCACATTATGTTAAATATTCCAGAATTTATGGTAAGTTGCATCTCATCATCATGGAATTAGGTTTGGATTCCATAATCACTGGGATGTTTTTCTTCGTAGGTGTTTTGGTAAGTTTATCATAGAATCGTAATATTCAAATGATGAATAAATTTTAGGACTTTCAGGTTGTATGGATCAATCGATACTAGAATGAAACATTGGTGTTTTATAATATTTAAAAAAGTTGTTTGGGTGTGTTAATTAGGTGTAGTTTGGATGGTTGTGAGGAATGATTGTTATTTTTTTTTATCAGAGTTCAATTTCTTTAATTACATGAATAAAGCTTATAATAAGTATGTTGTAATTCCTTCTAACCTATATGTATTGGAAAATTGCTTTTGATTCAAAATTGAATAGTAGGGCTACTACTTCCTGTGAAAAAACTATTCAGATCATACAAAATGGTGGGTTTTAGTATTGATAACAGACAGTTTATCAGATTTTTCTTTCAGTAAGTTCATTTAACACTGCCCCTTCCACTTTCGAAATATTGGAGGCTGAACAATAAGAGACCATCATACCTAGTTATTACCCTTTTCTGTTTATTTTTCTGTTTGGTTTAATTTAAATTAATTAATAGGATTGGTCCAGGTTTATCAATCCAAGTCTCGAGAGGGGAAACAGAGCTGCCCACTTTTGGAATTAAATCTGATATGATTTGTGTAAGATGCTGAAGGAATTCGAAATAACTAAACGAGCCAGTTAGGTCATCTGGCCGTTAATTGTGTTCATGCCAATATAAAATGTTTGGGATTCGTACAGGGAAGCAATTCATACTGTGGTGGGGTGTGGAGGCGCGACTGACGGTACTCCAACCAGAACAGATCAAGGAAATACTATCGTCCAAGTATAGTTACAGCTATGGAAAGTCCCATCTACAGCAAAAGGGAAACCGGGATTTCATTGGTAAAGGCCTGCTAATGGCCAACGGAGAAGCATGGACCCACCAACGCCGCATCGTAGCCCCAGCTTTTCACTCCGACAAACTTAAGGTAATATATGCAGCCATTAAATAGTCACGAACACTGTTCAATAAATGCTCTCACTAATAGCTGTACGCACTAAATCCTTAATACTGTCAATTGATCTGTGCACACTGCAGGGACATGTGACATATATGGTGGATTCCGCTGCACAAATGCTCCAGCATTTTGATGAAATTCTTAGAAAGGGCAACGGACCTTCAGAAGTTGAAGTGGGCGAGCATTTGAGCAGGCTTGCTGCCGATATCATTGCACGTACAGAATTTGGTAGCAGTTATGAAAGCGGAAAAAGAATTTTTGAACAGCTGAACTTGTTGCAGCAGCTTTCCTCTCAGTCACGAAGATATTTATGGCTTCCAGGAAACCGGTATGTTTGTTTTCGGCCTTTTTGATGAATTGTAGTTTTGTCTCTTAGCTCATAGAACGATCTTAATGTGACATAAATTATATCAACGATCTTAATCTAAAGATGATATCAAATCAAATAATGGCACTGGGTTCTCGTTTTCCCTGCAAATGGTAAACAATGGTATATCAAATCTATAAATGGTAAAGAATGCGTCATGCAATGCAAGTTGTGAATGGAAAAACAGCTCTAACCTCAGCAAAACCGTCTTCGCCCATGTTTCTGTTCCGCGATCAACGCTTTACTTGGTCTCTAAACGTTGCTCCAGTCATTCACGAGTCACTATCCAATATAAAACAATACCGGTTTGTTGAGACGTCTGATACCTTGATACCTAGGTGCTCGTAATTGGAAGTTTATTTTATTAATAATGTCCTTCTAGAAGTCATTGATTAATTGGCCTTTGACGGCGACTATGCCACACTAGCCAACCCAATTCCAAAAGGACTTTGGAATAAGTTCACGACTTGAGTTTTTAGATTTTTTTGAAAGGCTGATGGAAATTTTATTGGAAATTATAAACTTATTTGATTGACTGTAATTTTAATAATAACTTTCATATATTTTGTATTTTTTTAAGAATTATAATTAAAAAATTATACAAACGATCCGGTTCTTAACTTATTGTACCATTATTGGTTTGCATGAATATCTTCAAAGTAACTGAGTTGACCTTAATATTGGTTTGCATGAATATCTTCAAAGTAACTGGGAAACGCTCTCCAACCCTCCCACTCTGATTAATAAGCAACATCAAGAGTAAAGGTATCACGAGCAGAAGAAGAAGCAGCGGAGTAAAGATACCACCCGCAGAGGAAGAAGCAGCGGTTGTAGCAGTTGAAGATACATATCTAGTTTCTAATCCAGCGGCAGATTTTTCAATTATAGAGTTTTCAGCTTTTCTTCACGAATGTAAATAAAATAAAATTTATTCGTTTATTAATTTATTATATTTTTTTACATCCCGGGTGACAGGGAGCCTCTGACCGTGGGGCTGCTTGCCACCTCTCATCCACACCTCTGGCACCGGCCATTCTGCTTAGTCTAAACGTTATTTATTTTTATTTTTTCTGCGTTTTTACTGATATATTTTTGGATTAATTTTGTTTGAAATTCAGTTAAAAATTGTTGTAAAGATTGAATGTGTATAATTCCAGTGTTCAAGGATTTTGCAAAGTGTTGAATTCATTTATGCATTCAAAAATGTAATTTAAACAAACTAAAATAACTATTTCACCTAAATCTGTTTAGCCAGATTTAAGTGAAATTCAAAATGTGAAATGTTTAGACAACTCCCCTGCGGTTAACTTTCACTCTCTGTTTCGAACTCAAAACGCTTCTTGATGCATCTGGTTCGTCCTTAGCACAATCCAAAATCCAAATTTCGGAAGCTCCTTCATCTGCAATTATGGCATCTACGACCCTGGACCTCTCTCACAATGGGCTCAAATCTCCATTTCGATGACGAAGTGGCCGCTTTTTTATCTTTACCCCATCGCCTTCTTCTCGATCCTGCTCCCTCGTATTCCAGATTCCATAAAAAAAAATCATTTTATATTACCGTTTTTATTGACATGTTTTTCGAGTAATTTTATCTGAAATCTAGTCAAAAATTGTTATAACTTCATATTTAAATGATTGAGTGTGTATAATTCCAGATTCAGATTCTATAAAAAAAAACAAATTTTTATTACTGTTTTTACTTGACATATTTTTTCATTAATTTTACTTGAAATCCAGTCAAAAATTGTTATAACTCCATATTTAGGTGATTGAATGTGTATAATTCCAGTGCCCTAAAAGTTTTACATTATGTTGAATCCATTTATACATTAAAAAATACAATTTAAACAAACTAAAATAATTATTTCACCCAAATTTATTTAGGCGGATTAGGTGAAATTCAAAACGTGAAATGTTTAGACAACACTCATGCCATTCACTTTCACTCTCTGTTTAGAACTCAGAACGCTCCCTCGGTACATCTGGATCATCTGGTTCGTCCTTCACACAATCCAAAATCCAAATTTCGAAAGCTCCTTCATCTCCAATTATGGCATCTACGACCCTGGACCTCGCTCACAATGGGCTCAAATCTCCATTTCGATGACGAGGTGGCCGCTCCTTTATCTTTACCCCGTCGCCTTCTACTCGATCCTGCTCCCTCGTCTGCCAGATTCCATTAAAAAAACCATTTTATATTACCGTTATTTTTCTTAATTAAAAAAAAAACAAAAAAACAATACAACAAACTAAACTCACTCCATTCCAAACTGTCGCTTCAATGGAACTTTTCCGAACATAAAAATAAAGGATTATGATAACAGGCCACGCTTTGACATGTTCCCGTTTCAGATCAGCCATAAATATAGCTGCACAATGACAATCACGTCTGCAAAATCTTTGGTTTTTAATTATTTTTAGTCTATATCTTGATTGGCCTCGAGTAGGTCAAATGCACTGGCACGAGGATTCGACCGCCTCATTGCCAACGCTATCTGCAACGAAATACTAAATAAACATAAGCTCAGATTTAAGGATAGTCGTTTTTGACGCTATTGGTGATAAGTCAACTTCGGCTTTTCACAATCTTTGGCTTTTCATGCAATGCAGGTTCCTTCCTACGCGACTTAATAAAGAGTTAAAGCAGAGAAAGAAACAAGTGGAAAATGTGCTTCTGGAAATCATTCAAGCAAGGCGGGATTCAGGCAGAGATAGAAACAAGTGGAAAATGTGCTGCTGGAAATCATTCAAGCAAGGCGAGATTCAGTCTACGCAGGGCGCAGCGTATCCTACGGAACTGACCTGCTCGGACTCATGCTCGCCGAAACGGAGCGGACCATCTCGTCGTCCTGCTCCTCCACGAAGTTAACAAACCAGCAGTTGATGGACGAGTGCAAGACATTTTTCTTCACGGGCCATGAAACCACCGCCCTTCTGATGACATGGACGATGTTGCTCCTGGCCTCCAGTCCAGAATGGCAACACAAAGCCCGAGCCGAAGCTCTGGAAGTTTGCCACGGAAAACCCCCTTCCACAAAGCCCGAGCCGAAGCTCTGGAAGTTTGCCACGGAAAACCCCCTTCTGCCGCCGATCTCCCCAAACTCAAAATCGTAAGATTGCCAGCCCATCTCAATTCCAACCTTATAACATAATAATAGATCTAACACATTTAACATTTAAATTTGCCTTAATCTAGCATGAAGGGGCTTCAAAAACCATGAGGCAGTAATCCCAATTTGAGATCAGAATTTAGATTAACGCGACATGATAACATTATATTAATTATGCTCGTATATTCTCTGACAGTATATGTAATAAACTTGATGGTTTGCATTATTGAATGCATGTAGTTAGGAATGGTACTGAATGAGTCACCGAGACTGTACACACCGGCATCAGTGCTGCCAAGACAGGCCTTCGACAACGTGAAGGTGGGCGATGTGGAGTTGCCAACATAATATTTAAATATAAAAATAATATTCTTAAATATTATATTTAGTCTTTTCATTTTTAATAGTTTTTTATGTTGGATTCAACTTTTTATAATGTAGATTCCATGTCTGTAAGAGTTGAACTTGTGACTTTGAAAGTTAAAGCAAAACTTTAAAGATAGTGCACTAAACAACTAATCCAACACTTCATTCTAAAAAATGAAGCGCACTAACCAACTAAGCCAACACCTCATTCTAAAAAATAAAGTGATGATCCTTATAGTACCACTACAAGAGACCCCAAGCAAAATTACCCAACCTGTCAATAGAAAAATTGATAAGACCTAGGTCCAATCTCCAAGCTCTAGCCATTACAGTAAAAGACTTGGAAATATCACTCTAGCAAAGTTGGAGGTTGAAGCAAATAAGACATAAGACCCACGCAGGAGCTTTGGAATTTGGGTGTCCATTTACTCCCTCAACTAACATTGTCAAGGAACTTTGGAATTTGGGTGTCAATTTACTCCTAATTATAGTTATTAATCTAGGCTATATATACTTATAAGCTTCTAACGTGTAAGTACCTACAAAAGATTTTGACAAGAAATCTACACACTTAAAGTCAATTTGAGGTTGTCAATAATAACTTGTGGATTTCTTATCCACATGTCAAATACTATTTCAAATAAAAAATAAGTCCAGTGGGGCTTCAAATTCCAACCCAGGCCTAAGTGCCCCACAAGAACCAATACGCATGCACCCAACATACTTACCTAGACCACTACCTAGTCAGGCCAACCTCCCCCGAGTATTGACTTTGAAAGTTAAAGAGAATCCTTCTAAGCCACACCTTATTCTAATAATAGGAATTCTTATTGTTTTTCAAAATTGATTTTCCTTCGTCAAGAAATTGACTTAATTGATTCTTTTTTATGATTAGTGAAATCAACAACTAGTAGAAAATGTACTTTCCTGACATTTAGGTAGTGTTATGCCACACTGCTGTAACCTTGAAGCATGTAAACAAGGTAAGTGAATGGTTTCTAAATAGTAAATTCAAATAACAAAGTGAATACTTAACTTATTTAAGAATACAGTTTGAGTGAGCCTAATGGTTAAGAACATGTGTTTCTTCTTAAGAGGTTACAAGTTCAAATCCAGAGGGAGGTAGGGTATGTATATCTCAAGGATAACTATATTCTAATTTATTCCATGGACATTTATCATATGAGCAGGTCTAATAGTTAAGAAAATGTGTTTCCTATTAAGAAGTGAGTTTATAGAGTTTATAGAGTTTATATAACAAATTCAAATCCAAAACCTATAGAGTTTATATAACTCCCCATAACCTTAAAAATAAATTATTATTATTATAATCACAATTTCCAATTTCTGGACGATATCATCGAGAACTTTGAACTTTGAAGTGAGCACGACGTTTCCGTAGATCTGTGGGTTAGGGTGAAACCGGTAGTGACATACATACGAATTGGAGGACACTCCGATGGAAAGTTACATATGCCTATAAATACACAGTGTGCCCCCTCTTTATACATATGCCTGTGATGCTCTCGTTTAGCAGTTGAGGTAGTGACTATTGTTATAGCAACCCGCGCCCCTTGTGCTCGAGTAGGCTCCTGCGTTTCGTCCATAGGTTTAGATCTCTTTTGCAATGGAAACCAATCTGCCTGGACCAGTTAATACTGGATGGGCTTTTAATGTCATACAAGCATCAGTTCTAGCATTGTTTTTTATCATTGTTGGGACTGTATCCGAGTTATTCAAAGTCTATGTCTGGGAGCCCCGTCGGATTAGAAGATTCATGGAAAGGCAAGGAGTGAACGGGCCTCCGCCCAGTTTTATGGTGGGCAATCTTATGGCCATTGCCAACCTGCGTGAAAAGGAAACTCTGAACGATATGGAATGCTTGAGCCACGACATTGTCGACAGAATTTTGCCTCATTATGTTAAATATTCCAGAATTTATGGTAAGTGAATCCCATGCTCCCCTGATGCCATCGTAGACACTATAATCATCTTCGTATATATTCAATTAAATTGTTTTTGAGGGGTGCTTCTGAATTAGTATTGTAGTTAGTTTTAGTTTTGTATGGGGACATTATCTTCTTTGGTTTGGTTACTCAGGATGATGGGTGGTTCTTAATTAGTATTGTAGTTAATTTTAGTTTTTTCTATT
>CBVK0101738061.1:0-13688 GCA_900067695.1 Picea abies | reverse complement strand
TCTGCTCGGCCATATCTAATTCTGTTATTCATTGAGCATTTAGGTTTCATATTTCTGTTATTCATTGAGCATTTAGGTTTCTCCTTGCTTATAAAAGGGGCTTTTTCTAGCTTAAAATTTTCTATATTCTATTTTCTCTGCTCGGCCATATCTAATTCTGTTATTCATTGAGCATTTAGGTTTCATATTTCTGTTATTCATTGAGCATTTAGGTTTCTCCTTGCTTATAAAAGGGGCTTTTTCTAGCTTAAAATTTTCTATATTCTATTTTCTCTGCTCGGCCATATCTAATTCTGTTATTCATTGAGCATTTAGGTTTCATTGAGCATTTAGGTTTTTTTTATGTGTTTTTCAGATCTGCAATTTCATGTATATTCTATTTTATCTGCTAGGCCATATCTAATTTCTGTTCTTCATTGAGCATTTAATTTTCTATGTGTTTTTCAGATCTGATTAGGCCATATCTAATTTCTGTTCTTCATTGAGCATTTAGTTTTCTATGTGTTTTTCAGATGTGAATGGCAGATGACATACAACACTAACCGTTTTATATACATAGATACATTCGCTTGTTACTCGTGAGTCGTGTCGTGCAACAAAGAAAAACTGTCTACCTTGAATCTCTGTGTTTTCCTGATTTGTGTTGCCAGATGCGGTGCAGATCCAAATTGAATTCCAAAACATTTTATTTAGATCATGTGACTATTAGTGGTATTCACGCGCCCGATAAAATGTGTACAGGGAAGAAATTCGTACTGTGGTGGGGCGTGGAGCCGCGACTAACGATACTCCAACCAGAACTTATAAAGGAAATATTATCGTCCAAGTATAGCTATAGCTACGGAAAGTCCCGATTACAGCAAATGGGAAACAAGGATTTCATTGGCGAAGGACTCCTAATGGCCAATGGAGAGTCATGGGCTCACCAGCGCCGCATCGTTGCCCCAGCTTTCCACACCGACAAACTTAAGGTGATACAGGCACTCTTGACAAATCCTCGTTGACAATGTTAAATGAATGCTAGCTCCAATTTCTGTACGCAATAAAATTGTATTACCGCTCAACCTTACTTGATCTGTGCAGGGGCATGTGAAATATATGGTAGATTGCACTGCCGAAATGCTAGACTATTTTGAGGAAATGCTTAGAAAGGGCAGCGGATCTAATGAAATCGAAGTGAGCGGGCATTTGAGCAGGCTTGCGGCCGACATCATCGCACGCACAGAATTCGGCAGCTGTTATGAGAAGGGAAAAATTATTTTTGAACAGCTTAACTCGTTGCAGCAGCTTTCTTCACAGTCAGGAAGATATTTATGGCTCCCGGGCAACAGGTGCCTTTTCCTTGAATTTGCTTTGTACAATGCAGATTATATTTATGTCAGGAAAAATAAATTTCACTAATGTGTCATCGTTCCCCCTTTGGCACTCGGTTCCCGTTTTGAAATATCCCAGCGGTCTGTGCGATACCATTCTTCCTTCTTCATCAAAGAATAGCGGCAGTCCACTTCCAATTGTTTACCGCAATGAAGCATACATGTTAGGGTTTCTCAATTTTAGGGTTTCACAATTGATATATCACCCATCAAGGCTCTATGTAGATGACGTCTAACGTTTTTTTATTTTTTTCTCATCTGTTTTGAAATTTGTCTCCAGTGGTATCCGGATTCCCGACCGATGAAAATTGTACAACCCTATTCACAACGCTAACCGCTACGAAATAGTAAATACAAAACAGAAGTACAGATGGAATAGGACAACGACAGATCGGAGACGTTGGTATAACTGAAAAGTGGGATTTTTTATAACAACCTTTGGCTTTGATGGAATGCAGGTTCCTTCCTACGAGATTTAAGAGAGAGATAAAGGAGAGAAAGAAACAAGTAGAGAGTGTGCTGCTGGAAATCATTCAGGCGAGACGACACTCGGTCCAGGTGGGGCGTAGCGTCTCCTATGGAAACGACCTACTCGGGCTGATGCTTGCCGAGACGGAACGGATCACCTCCTCCACCATGAAGTTAACGAACCAGCAGTTAATGGACGAGTGCAAGACATTTTTCTTCACGGGCCATGAAACCACTGCCATTCTGATGACATGGACGATGATGCTATTGGCCGCTAGTCCCGAATGGCAAGACAAAGCCCGAGCTGAAGCTCTGGAAGTTTGCCAGGGAAACTGTCCATGCGCCGCTGATCTCCCCAAACTCAAAATCGTAAGATTAGCAGCCCATCTCAAGTTCTTCCTAACCACATTATAATCTAATCCACCCCAGATTTATATTCACTCTCTCTTGATCTATTATGCACAAAGAGGTTTCAAAAGCCTGGTGGTACTTATTCCAATTTGGGATCAGAATTGAAATTAAAGCGACATTATAGCATTATGTTAATTATGTGAATGCAATTTTGCTTAGAATGTGTGTAGCAGGCTTAACGGTTTCAATTATTGCATGCATGCAGTTGGGAATGGTACTGAACGAATCGCTGAGACTGTATACACCGGCATCGCTGCTGCCCAGACAGGCATTCGAGAACGTGAAGGTCGGCGATCTGGAGCTGCCGAAGGGCATGTCTGTGTGGATCCCCGTGCTCGCCATCCATCACAGCAAGGAATTATGGGGAGAAGATGCCAACGAATTCAATCCACAGCGGTTTGCTGAAGGCGTACAGAAGGCGTGCAAGCATCAGATGGGATTCTTACCCTTCTCCTGTGGACCCCGAGTCTGCGTGGGACAGAACTTTGCTATAATGGAAGCGAAGGTGGTTATGACCATGGTTCTCTCCTGCTTCAAATTCACCCTCTCTCCTAACTATCGGCATGCCCCAATCTGTGTGCTCACGCTCAAGCCCAAGCACGGAGTGCCTGTCATTTTAGAACGCTTGTAATTGTGAAGACCAACGATATTATAGTATACAGATGTAAATGATTATTCCATAGGCGTTTCAGAGAAAATCTTCGCAATTGTACTCTGGGATTTTACAAGAATAGATGATACTCTGTGTTAGATTACAGAGGAATATGATGGACGGCTAATTTGTTACACTGATACAAACTATGTATATTTTTTCTATGGTTGGTAATCCGAGGGATAACGGCACAGATAGTGATTACGTCACATACGTGGAAGTCAGGAACCCCTAAATTCTTGAAGAAGGATACCCAGTCCTGAAATTTAAATCAAGCATGCCCACTTTTTGTACAGGTTTCCACATTGTGGCTGCTCCAAATGACAGATAGTAATACATTTCTGCAAACATTGCTGAGCATAGTTTAATCCCAATTTTCCAATTTTAAATTTCTAATTTTCAATGAAGTAGTTTAATGGGTGGAATTATTTATTTGTGGTCGGTTGTTTTTAATATAAGTTCAAATTTTATCAATATTTTAGGCTTGTAAATAAAAAACATACAAATCAGCACAGACACATTAGAAAGATGGTTGATATAAGTTGATTATAATAATTAATAAGTTTTATAATAAATAATGGGTTGAATTATCTATAGAAAGATGGTTGATATAAGTTGATTATAATAATTAATAAGTTTTATAATAAATAATGGGTTGAATTATCTATTTGTGGTAGGTTGTTTTTAATATAAGTTCAAATTTTATCAATATTTTAGGCTTGTAAATAAAAAACATACAAATCAGCACAGCCATAAAAACATACAAATCAGCACAGCCACATGAGAAAGATGGTTGATATAAGTTGATGGGTAATAATTAATAGCTTTTATAATAAATAGGGGTAGGGTTAAGTTCATTAGGGTTTCAGGTTTCAGATTTGTTCAATTTTTCACCTTTCCAAATTAACTTTTATAATAAAGAGGGGTAGGGTTAAGATCATTAGGGTTTCAGATTTGTTCAATTTTTCACCTTTCCATTCCAAATTAACTTTTATAATAAATAGGGGTAAGGTTAAATTCATTAAGGTTTCAGATTTATTCAATTTTCCACTTTTCCATTCCAAACTAAACTAATCTAGTAGATTGAAATATATCAACCAATAACTAAACAAATAATTAGAAACTAATAATTTATTATTATTGATGGAATAAATTATTTAAAAAAAATAAAATAAAATAATTTCATATAAGTCAAACATTCCATATCTAATTTCATATTAACTAGCTTAAACATTTCATATCTTATTAAGCTGAAAGGCGTACACCTATTGACAATGGGCACATTTAATAGGTATTTAGTTCTTAATATGAGATTAAATATGCCTAGAATATTCTTAGTCGTCACAATAAATGAATGGCTCTGATTTCATCCATTAACTTAGCTGTTATAAAAACATCCGTTTATATGTTTACTTTTTTACATTTACCCAATCGTATTTAAAAATTACTGTATTCACTAACTTATTGCCAAGTCTACCTAATTAAAAAATATTAAGATATTAAGGTGGCCACATTTCTCTGCTGGCATCATCAATAATCACTCAAAAATTTAACAGCCAGCAGCCTTTCAGCTTTCACCAACCCCTAATTAACGGCTGTGCTAGTAACTAGAACTAATGTAATCACCACCATAAATATAAAACCAAAACCAAAACCAAAACGTATATAAAAACGGACGCACTAATCAAAATAGTCAAATCATGTGAATCCACATTTTCTACTTTCCCTAAAACCAAATCATGTGAATCCATATTGACCGTCCTCTATCACGAGGTTCACTGATATTCATTGCTTTGGAAGTCAGTAGGGGCCAACTAAAGATCGCTATGATTGTCAGAACACTGTACGCAACTAGTTTGTGCACTCAAATGTCTATCCAACAGACTGTGTTCAACAGCCTTGAATTTTGCCATCTTAAATTTCAAGTCTGCAAGGAGCAACAATCATAATCCTCGTCTGCAATGACTAACCGTCAAAATTAGAAATGGCATAACATGATGATATGAAAGAGAAATGACAGGCAGCAATGAAAAGATTGCTGGGAAAAGACATTAACCGCCTTCCTTGCTGGCTTGTATATGGCCATTACTAATGGGTGGTGATAAATGTTGTAAATAGAGCCATCACCACTAAGATCGCAAATACTTATCATTCAGAACGTGGAAAAACAAAAGTAAGCATACAGATCAAGCTTAATGGCGTATTCAATTCAGTTCATTGGAGATGAACTTAGATTTCTATGCAATTTCGGTTTTACCTTCCGGCAAGAGATCTACATGAACCATCGGATCCTCTTTGTGTGGAGATCAATGACAGCCAACGATGTTGGGACAGGTGTGATAGCCGGGCTTTTACGTGCTAAGATTTATCTCAATTCCTGGAATCCAAAACTTGAGGAAATTCTGAGAATTAAGTAAATTCAAAACCTAGCCACTAGGATTCTTGCCCTAGCCACACAGAAGCTGAGTGTTAAGATACCTGGAATCTAGTAGGGGTTTCTTGATTATTCATCTTGGCTCCTCCTCATTCCTGGAATCTAGAAGGGGTTTCTTGATTATTCATCTTGGTTCTTCTTGACTTAGTCTTGGGAGATGAGGTATCTAAAATAATCACTTAAACTTGATAATGAATTGGCTAGTGTATAATACATCTAGTCTAAGTGGACCTAATGATTAAGAACATGTGTTTCCTTTTAAGAGGTCACAAGTTCAAATCCAGAGGAGGTAGGGTATGTATACCTCAGTAGACTTTACTAGAAATGGATTATTATTATTGTTATTAATGTCTTAAAGATACATTTTTTCCAAGGGAAACAAAGATGCCAAAAGTTATAGAATCAGGGATGATTTTAAGGATGGAAATATATTTTTAAATGTAGAAACATTGACAAATCTTGCTAGTCCTTAATATGCCAACTATACAATGTTTGAGGATATTTTTGTAAAACTATTCAAATTTCTAAGGATTATATATACCTTCTATAAAATTTTGGCTATTTTTAAGGTAAAATAATTTTATTCTATAGAATTTGGGCCAATAAGTTTTAGAACAGGGATTCCTTCTTCGGGAAAAAGCATGGAAATTTAGCCCCTAAAATTTTCAATGTATGGAACCGAGTTTCATATCTATGGCACGAGAGAGGTCGATGTTGTTGGGACCTTGATAGGATTTGGCCAGTATAGAAGCTATTCTGAGGATCCTCCATATCTTTCCACATTTGTGGGTATACCGCTATGTTCAAACCCTAGTTTGTTGCAAGTGCTTAGTTCGAGAAGTGATCTCTTCAACGCTATCTTGATTGCACTGGAGGCTAGCATTGTTGTTTTAGTCAAAGACCTGGTTACATTCCAATCCAATATCCCAATCAGAGTCGAAGGTATTGGGTTTGTTTGGTCTAGGGTTTATTTTCAACATCTACAGGGTTGGCGCTACAAGGTAGAGGAAGGTCTTAGAAAAAAGAAGAAACACAAGGTAATTAAAATACATGAAGGAGACATTTCCTTAGTAGTGGGAGAGGACATTGTGGTGAACAAAATTCTTGATTTGTATGGTTGTACCCTGGTTGGAAAATTTCTAGGAAGAAGAGTGATAATGGATTGTTTACTATTGTGAATAGAACAACATTTGGGCACCGGTCTAAGGTATACCCAGGACACACACTTTTTAGCCAGAGGATGGATGAGATTCGTTTTCAAATATGAAGAAGATGTTGTTTCAATTCTTAAAGAGGTTTGGTTTATGGATAATGTTGAATTTTCTGATTTTCAGATCTTCTAATTATTGCCTTATGATTTAGATGTTATTGTTAAAATAGAATACTTAGCGAACTTGATGAGAGGTTATTGTAAATATTGTATATGAGATGATATTACAATTGAGGGCCCCAATATATATACTTGGGCGTAATTCCCTTTCATTAATGGACATGTCTTTTCCATTAATGTTTTTTCATTAATTAATTAATTATTGATTATTGATTATTGATTATTTATATTTATATATATGTTGATGATTATTTCCTCATATGCACGTCTAATTAATATAGATCAATCCATCCTGGAGTAGGAAATGTGAGACCATCTTGAGTCTCTATCATTCCTAGTCAAATCAGCATGGCCCTGTGAGTGAATGTATCATCCTCCCTTGGTCAAATCAACATGACCAATCTAGGAGAATGTCTTCCCAATGTTGCTAATATCTTGGGCCATTCACCACTAGCCAAATGAGCATGGCCTTGTGAGTGAATTTATTATCCTCCCTTGGTAAAATCAACATGACTAATATGGGAGAATGTATTCTTGATGTTGAAACATCAACACTCTCTCATAGTGAGGGAGACATTCTGCATCATGCCAAGCTTGTCTATGAAGTATACAAAATTTTCCCTAGACTCATGATGCATGTCTATCAATCCTGGGAGATGTCTCTCTCCCACCTGAACCTGAGGGGGAACTTCTTTTATGGCTCTCCCTTTGATTGAACTGACTCTCTCTGAGATCGAGCTCACTCTGGGTCCACATGTGATAGAATCTAGCATCTCAAGTATTTATCATTCCTAGTCAAATAAACATGACTAAGGAGAAAGACTACACCTAGGCCATTCACCACTAGAAAATCCCTCTAAGTGAATGTATCATTTTCTCTTGGTCAAATCAACATGACCAATCCAAGAGAATGTATGCCCAATGTTGCAGCTTAATATTGTAGATCCATTTGGAACTCACCATTAACTTCCCCTCAGGTCTTGACACAATCTCCCACACATCATTCTTCATGATGTACCGTTACTCTTCCATCATGGCATCCTTCCAAACTTGTTGGTTTGTTGCCTCATCATAACTGGAAGGTTCAAAATCAATGATGTTACTCGTCTATGCCATATAACTCGAGAACCTTTAAGGTCATTTTATCTCCCTGAAATTACCACTAGGAGTTTCATGCCTCTCTGCATCCTGCAAAGTGTCATGAAGCCATGTTGTCCTCTTCTTGGTCACTGCAACATCTCTAGGTAGATCCACTGGCTCTATTGAATCCTCCTAATAGTCTGAAGGATGAAAAACAAGGCAAGAGAGATCTGTATCCTTATCCTTCAGAGCCTCCTGCTCCTCAATATAGATCTCCATGTGAGACTCTTTGGACCTCACATCCTTTAGGTGGTCATGCCTTGTAATTAGGAAAATTGTGACCAAAGGGAATGTGGTTTCCCTATGTGCATAAGACACTCGTGACCACGACTGTGGTCACTCTATGTGCACAAGAAGCTTGTGACCATTACTATAGTCACTCTATTTGCACAGGACACTCGCTACCATGACCATACAATTGTGAAAAAATAAAAGATTAGAAGGAGATCTATCAGATCTTGAACTAAAATCTTTTAACTAGCTTCAGAAAATACTTATACTCGCTCTGTCTAAGAATTGATGGCCCTTGATCAAGCGACTGAGAAACCCTAACTCTACGCCCATGCGGGTCGCTGCATGACTGATTTAGGATCTGCCGCAGCAACACACGAGCATAGATCCAGTGTGGGTCGACACCAGCTCTGACCCACCAGTATGAGCGTCGAAGAGGGGGGGAAACCCCCCTCGTATAGAAACATCACAACCAACTATAGATCAGGAACAAGGGAAAAACGACCGGCGTTTGAGCCGCCACAACAAATCCGTGAACAACTCCTCGCTAGAGAACAGGGATTCAACAAGGAAATGGAGATGAAAGCCAGCACGTCCCATCCAAAAGCACCTCGCGGATGGGAGCCCAGAAAATGCATCCCGCAAATGGAAAATTCCCCAAGATACATTATAAGCTCAACAAGGGTAGGGGAACATACCCATTTTATGCAAGAACATGCCCTCATCGGCAAATTTCTAGGACTCTGGCCATCTGAAAGGGATCTGAACAAATGGATCAAACATTGGTGGAACCGTAAAGGCGACTATGAAGTTCAGCTCAGCTCCAAAGGCTTCTTCACAATCATATTATATAACCTATATATACTTGGGTGGAGTGCCCTTTCATTAATGGACATGTATTTTTCAATAATGTCTTTTCATTAATTAATTTATTTATAATTTTTAATTATTGATTGTTTATATCTATATTTATGTTGATGATTATTTCATCACATGCACGTCTAACTAATATAGATCGCTTGATCCTTGAGCAAGAAATGTGAGAGAATCTTGAGTCCCAATCACTCCTATTCAAGTCAGCATGAAAAATAGGAGAGAGGTTATGCATGGGCCATTCACCACTAGCCAAATCAGCATGGACTCATGAGTGAATGTATCATCATCCCTTAGTCAAATCAACATTACCACTTAGGGAGAATGTCTTCCTGATGTTGAAAACATCCTGGCCCATTCCCCAATATCCAAATAAACATGGCCCCTTGAGTCAATGTATCATCCTCCCTTGGTCAAATTAACATGACCAATATGGGAGAATGTCTTCCCGATGTTGAAACATGAACAAATAGGTCATACCTATCTATTAAACCATGGCATCCTTTGTTTGATACTAAGGAATAGTCGATGTCTAGTACCCTAGTATGGATTAAATTGTAAGGGATCCCCATGGAATTTTGGACAAAGAAGGCATTATGGTCCATTGGTAACAAACTTGGGAAGACCATTTTAGTAGATGAAATTTTTTTGGATGAGGGATTTAGATTGATTTATTGGATACTAGTTGACCTGGATATTAGCGGGGGTTTATTTGAATCCATTGGTTTGGCTCTTTAGTGGAAAAGGTATGTGCAACTCCTTGATTATGTTTGGACAAAGAAGGCATTATGGTCCATTGGTAACAAACTTGGGAAGACCATTTTAGTAGATGAAATTTTTTTGGATGAGGGATTTAGATTGATTTATTGGATACTAGTTGACCTGGATATTAGCGGG
The DNA here is from genome assembly GCA_900067695.1 of Picea abies. Classification (NCBI taxonomy): domain Eukaryota; kingdom Viridiplantae; phylum Streptophyta; class Pinopsida; order Pinales; family Pinaceae; genus Picea; species Picea abies. Next base: position 3,879 of record CBVK0101738061.1, on the reverse strand, counting down.
GGTTTATTTGAATCCATTGGTTTGGCTCTTTAGTGGAAAAGGTATGTGCAACTCCTTGATTATGTTAATATCTATTTTTGTTACTACAAATGTCATTTGTATGGACATGTAGTGAAGGATTGTTTGAATCTGTTCTTTAAAAAACATATGGAGTGTAATGCACCCAACTCTCATGTTGAGTCCCATTATGACCAAAACATCATACTATAGCTCCGATACAAATTTTAATTCAAATGAATTCATGCAACATGACATAAATGCTCATGCGTCCAACATGATATTTTAAAAGTGTGAATACATCTACTTAGGAAAATACATCAAAATTCAAATAAAGCATACACACAATGAAATTAATCATAATAAATAGAACATAGCATTGATCATTTTATCGAATAACCAATTGGCTACATATGAGGGATGTTCCTCCAAACCATAGGCTTTGTTGTTCCATTTCACTTAGTGACAAATCCACCCTCCTTTTGGGATATGAATCCACAAGGAGGTATAGATCTCATGGATGGCCACTATCCTCACACCTACCAATACTCAGATTTCTAACTCCAATAGAAATTATAATCGGCCAAATATATCTCCCCTCATCCTTCTCAAGTGAAGGAATGGGATCCCCTTCTCTTCCATGTAGTCTCTTAGGCTATCCCACTTCACTCTAGGGCTCCAACACAAATTTGTCTAAGAAATATCACAGTCAGGGACTCCAAGAATTCATAGTTGTTATAGGAGTGCCCACAGTAGCCAAGCAATAGGACCATGGGAAATTTCCTCAAAACAAAATATCACATATAGGCACACAACCTGATTCTTGGCATAAAACCCAATGACCTCATAGTTTCTCTTATAACAACATGGTTGATGGTATTTCCTAGCACCAAGTTCTCCCTTATTGTCCAAAAATATATCTATAAAAACTATCTCCTCTCCTACTCAAATTTCATTTTCCTTCTTCTTCCATGCTTGCTTGACTCCCACTCTTCCCAAAATTTATTGTACTCATCCCATGATGTCATATCTAGGTGAGATGATTCTACCAACAACATATTATATGGGTTTAGTGATTGAGTGTCTAATAAGTCAAAGGAATATTATATTTTAATGAAACATGTTACCTTAGGAAAATTCCATAGATTTTCCCTTGAATCCCATGTAGCACCCTCTCTTGTGGAATCATAGCTGCCCATCATTACCATCTCACTCGTATCACAACAAATGATGTATTTGTATTAATATGTGTATGTATTTATTACAATAATAGGATATTCGTCCCAAAACATTACTGGTTCACTAGCCTAAATCACATTTGCACAATAATATTAAAATTTACAACAATTAAAACTTGGGATGCTACAAGGAGGAAGGAGGATCTCCATAGAGCCTCTTATGAGGATAAAATCTCACATGTCCTCAAGGATATAGCTTATTAGAAATTGGTTATTAACATGATTACTAACATATTTCTTGTCATTAACTCAACAAATAACATGGGTAAGGGTTTTGAAGGGGCTTCAAAACTCCTTATCAAGGATATCTCAATACCTTTAGTTGTTAGTGCAAGACCACAATTGGGTAGTTGAGGATGTATAATGTGCATATTTAGTCGATACTTCCTCCACATTTATTCTAGGGGTCTCCAAGGAAATGGTTTAGGGTATTTCTTAATGATTCAAATATTATACTTATGTATAGTACTCTAGGTGACTATTTTAGTTTGAAAAATCATAAATATAATATGTAGGAAAATATTCAATAAAGAACATATAATTTTCTACTAAAAATTGTGATTTTTCGACGAACATTATCAATTCAATTATGTTTATGTAAAAAATACGTGATTTATTAACCAAATTGAAAAATATTTTTTCTTCAGAAAATGCCCAAACAATAGCCAATTGTTGAAATTCCCCCCTTAAAATTACCCAAAAATGGTCAATAAATGCGTGGATGATATGGGTAAGTGGAATTTCTCCTTTTCTTTCTCTTTTTCAATCAACTATTTTGTAGGAGGCGTCAAAGGGATATGCCCAAATCCTTTTGTTTGGATTAAGAGACCTAGAGGTCGACCTCCCAAGACGACTTGATACCCCCTTTGCTCTAATTTCCCTCATGTTAACCTTTCCAACGATATTGACCCATGTGATTTGGCATATCTAGGGTCAATGCAAGGTTGGGTTCATTTTCCTTGGATCTAAAATCGCAAGGAGTAAGACATTATGATTTATGACCTAAGAAAGTTCAGTTTATTATATCATGTCCCTCTGGAATTCTGGGAATGGATTCTGCTAGAGAAGTGGGAAATCTTTGTGTAGGTAGAAAATTGACCTTTAAACAGAAGAATGAATGAGAAATAAAATAAATCATTCAAGAAAAACATAGGCTTATTATTGGGGCCCTTAGAGAGGTACTAACCCTTCCGAAGGTTTCTCTGTGAATATATTATCCACAAATATTTAGGGCCCAGGGGAAACGAAAAACAATTATCCCTCTTTAGACTAGTAGAGGTTGAAATACTTGAGATCATTTTTCTACAAGACACCATGGGAAAAGGGTATTTTTTAATCCATAAACCTAAAAAACTAATGGGAGGATAGAAATTTCATACTCTATATTTTGAGGGTTTATCCCAGGGGATCATTATGCATTGGAATTACAATGTGTTTTCTATTAAATCTAGTTTAATTAATAGGTAAATTGAAAAATATTGGGATTCTCGTTGTCCATTATTGATGTTTATGAGACATGTGAAGGAATACACAATTTTTGGGATAGAATTCTTACTTCACAGGGCATAAAATTATACCCTAGTTATTAGTGAGTTATTAGTGGTGATTTGAATCTGACATTAAGATGATAAAAAGTATTGGGGGACAGTGCTAGGTCCGATAGACTTGTTGATTTCTTTCAATCCCATTTTGAAGCTTTTAAATGGGTGGATATTGAACCTATAAAACTAGGACATACTTGGAATAATAATAGATCTAGTCGGGATGTAGATACTAAGTAATTGGGCCATTTTATGGTTTTGGATACTCTCATTCAAAAGGTGGAAAAGTTACAGACTTGGGTGGGAGGAGTTGTGCTCTCTAATCACTTCTAAAAACCATAGATCAATACTAGGAGATCCATTTAAATTCAATCCCAAGTGGATTACTGAGGATGAATTTCAAGTTATCGTTAAGGGAAACTATCACCATTATACTTTTCATCCAGAGTCATGGGCTTGTGAACAATTCTCCCTATCTTTGAAAGGTGTAAATTAGAAGGTGACATCTTGGGAGAGGGAAAGATTTAGATCAAGAGGTTCTTAGTTTGTAGAGGTCGAGGAATCATTGGAATCTTTGGTCCAAAAGTATGATGAAGGTATCTTTTATGAGAAGTGTATAAAGGAACTAAAAGAGTTAGAAAGAATGTTGTCCAAATGTTTATGAATAAGGAAGTAGATTGGTGTTTGAAACGCCAAGAAACTTTGATTGAATTCAGTGATCAAAACACAAAATTCTTTCAAAAAATTTCTAACTATAGGAGGAACATTAACACTATCTCAAAAATGACTAACTACGAAGGAAACAAGGTGAGAGGTCTTAAGGATCTAACAAAGCTTAAATCTCAACATTTCAAGGATATTTTCAAAGAGCCTATTAGTGCTAATATTGTAGAAATATTCAGTTATCTTTTTAGATCGGGAGGTACTCTGCATATTTTGTCTCGAATGTGCGGATGTAACCTTATGTTTACACTATGAAGCACTTAACTTTGTAATGGGTCTTTATAAAGTTGTTAGAAACTGGTTATTTTATTAAAGTGCCTTTTAATAAATTGTACCTTCTAATTTTAAAGTGACTTTATTTCATAAAGTACACTTATGTA
>CBVK0101738050.1:0-10738 GCA_900067695.1 Picea abies | reverse complement strand
GTGGCATCTTTATCTCTGAGAAGAGATGTGATGGCTATGCTCATTCGCAAGAAGATGATTACAATGAGGCTCTGAAGGCCTTTTATGATAAACAAGAATTCCAAAACCCTAGACATCCAAAAACATATCCCTAGGAGATGAAGTGCCAAAAGTCATGTGAGCCCTGTTGGGGTAAGTTAGTACATTAACTTCCTGGGGTCCTAAATTTTGCATGCGATCTTCGTTTTAGGTGCATGATAGCCCATTGGAAAGGTATTTTTGAGAACTACGCATTATGTCATCAAAATCTAACTCTGTCTATAGTTTGACTGTGGCAAGCCAAGAAAATATTGTTTAGAGCCCCCAAATGGCCCTAGAAGTAAAAAAATATGTATTGACATGAAAACTTCCAAAATAAGCCAGTTGGAATAGGTGGGAGGCCACTAATATCCACCTGGATACTGTGTATGGCTTAAGGATAGCCCCGTAAGTGTAAAACCCACAATTACAAAGAAATTTCCGCATTACAGAGAAACATGTTGAACTAAATACTATCAAGATGAGTCAGTTGGAATTTGGAATAGGTGGGTGGCCACCAATATCCACCTAGATCAATTACAAGGTCGAATGTTTGTCATTCCTCATCTCTGGACAATGATTAAGACCTTGAATCTTTTTTTATTCACCCTCGTATATATTTAGGACTTCCACTATGATATATCGAACAGGTGGAGTTTGAACAGAGCTTAGTGGTTGCTTTGATTTACATTTTTGTACATATGTTGTAGTTTTACATAGTTTTTTTTGTATTCTTAGGCAATATCTAGTTTTTTTTATTCTTGGGTAATATCTAATGATGGGCCCTTATGATGATTCTAGGGGTACCCATCAATTATCCAAAAACCCAAATCATCTAGGTGCGTTTTTCAATGATATAGGAGATACTTCAACACTATGCTCTTCCATGGTGAGATTGTTTCTATTATATATGTAACTTTCATTCAATTTAATGATTCGTGCAACTTACTATCTCATTTTCTTATTCGTTTTGTAGGTTCCGAGACGACGGTCACCATGGAGCTTTGGAATACCCATGAAAAAAAAGGTATTCGGGTTTCAATCATTCTATTGAATTAATTGACCGATTATCTTTTGAATGTAATTATTCCTAAAATTCGGGTGGCTTCATAGATTGTTGTCTATGCATGGTATGTCGTTGTAAAACTATGTTTATTGATTTTATTTTTCATTGATATATGGTTTATAAACTGACTCGACTCGTTTGGATTCTATACAATATGTAACATTTCCATTTCGAATATATATGTACATAGGTTATATCATTAAATTTTGTAACGAGTTCTCTCGGCTTATACAATGTACTCTGTGATGATATTCCCTTTTGAATATATGTACCAGGAACTTTTTTTGAATTTGTAATGATTCATTTTTTTCGTTTATAAATATTGAAATCTTTGGTTAATCGATATAAGTTCCTATTTGTATCACTCCCTTTCAGTTGTATATTGTATTTTGATAAGTCTCGTCTCTTCCCTATGAATTTCTCATGTGGAGTCAGTCCTTAGATTCATAATTAGGTTCTTTCCTATGAGTATTAATAATCTATTACTAATAATATAATTATGTTCATAAAGCAGAATAATTGTTAAATTTCCTTTCACGGTTTCCAATATGAAACATATAATATGCATCTATTTCTTGTGTATCAAGCATTTAAATTCTAATATTGTTCTGAATGTTTACGCCAGAGAATTTAGCCACATAATTGCACAATAACACAATAAGCATTTAAATGAACATTTTCTAATGGGCATTTTCATCATAAGAAATAAAACCTAGACTTTGGGGAAACCACATGTTGAATACCTTGTTCCTCCCAACCTTAGACTAGAGTCTATGTCACCTCTGTCACCCCGAGCTGAATTCAGAATCCAAGGGGTTTCCTATGTGGCCTCTTCCAGAATTTTAAGCTCCAATTGCTTTGAGTAATCTCTGAATGTTCACTGTGTTCAGTCAGTTAGTGCATAGACTTCTCAAGCTATCCAATTCACCTTTTAGGAATGGAATCACATTCCCTTGTCATGTCTTATTTTATTTTGCCTAGGACTTTTGACACTTTCATTCAGCCTCCTACTCACTAACCATTGATTAGATTTAACTTTACACATGTTCACAGATTCTCCTATAAATCTGGAATGTGTCTTTTTGAAGTTAAGTTAACTCCACAGCTTGTCTCAGTCTTTTGCCACTTGGCCAACCCCATTGGATTCCTAACTCCCTCTTTAACAAATGCTTCAATGTGTGCCCCTTTTTCCACATGTTTTTATTTTCATAAAATAATAAGTTTTTACAATTCAATTTTGGTCAATCAACCAATTTCTCTTCTTGGAAAAATAATTAAAATTCTAAATAAAAAACAATAATCAAAATAATAGTCAAAAATCCAAGTCGTGGGGTATCACATACACCACCCCTTAGAAATTATCACCGTTCTCGATGATAACTAGTTTTCATCAATACAATTCTGGAACATAAATGGATATGCTTCCCACATATTACTCTCCATTTCCCAAGTAGCCTCTTTTGGACTAAGGTGCTTCCATTGCACCTTTACCTGTCCTACGGCTTGATTCTAGAGTGTAAGTTCCCTCTTGTTGAGAATACGATCTGGCTCTACTAGGAACTCGCCCACGAGTTCCACCTGTATAATTTTCCAATCAACAACATGAGTATGGTCATGTCTATACTTTTTCAATAATGAAACGTGAAACACATCATGTACTTTTACCATAGTTGGAAGTGCAACTTGATAAGATATTGGTCCTGTTTGAGCAAGTATCTCTATTTGGACACAATATCTAGGTGCTAACTTAGTATACATGCATATCATAAAGAACTATTTTTAGGTTTAACTCTAATATACACATGATCTCCAACATTGAACTCTCTTGGAGTCCTTTTTGCATTAGCATAACTTTTTTGCCTATCCTGAGCTAATTTCAGGTTCTGTTGTACCTTTTTCATTGTTAGTTCCATGTATTTTAACATATCTGGTCCTATGATCAATCTATTTACAAGATTACTCCATGAAACAGGTGTATTACATTTGTTGCCATATAAAATTTCAAAAGGACTAAGTTTTGTTGAAGCTTGATAATGATTATTATAAGCAAACTCAACTAAATACAAATATTCTTCCCATTTTTTTTCCTTGGGAAAAAAAGCATAAATTTTATTAAGATAAATAAAAATTACATGAAGCCTTCCAAAAATTTCTGGTAAACTTAACATCTCTATCAGATATTATAACTTTAGGGATTACATGTAACCTGAATATTTACTTCATGATTATTTATGTGATATCAATAGCCTTGTAGGTTGATTTCACAGGTATAAAGTGTGTTTCCTTACTTAATTTATCAACCACAACCATAATTGAGTCATTTTGTTTACTACTTCTAGGCAATCTAGTAACAAAATCCATACTTATCACTTCCCATTTCCATTATGGAATGGGTAAATATTGTAGTAGTCCAGCTGGATCTTGGTGTTCAACCTTAACTTGTTGACACTCTAAACATCTAACTAGATATTCAGTTGCTTCGCCTTTCATATTTGGCCAATAAAATTCGTTTCTCAGCATAGTAATCAATTTATGGTAACCTAGATGTCTAGATTGTGGTTTCTTATGCAGTTCATCTAGAATTAACAACTTAATTTCATTACATTCTGGTACATATAATATGTTTTTATACATTAACCGTCCACTTTTCGAGAATCTAAAGTATGATTTTTCTATTCCTACTGAATTATTAGAAATATTTAACTTAATATTTTGATATTCTGGGTCTTTTTGAGCTGCTACCCTTACTCTTTCTTCTAAATATGTTTCATAATTTCTTCTAGTAACTGTATACATCATATTTGCATGTCTGCTTAATGCATCTTCCACCTTATTTTTTTTCCCTTTATGTGTTTTATCTCAAAATCATACTCGCTTAAAAAGGCTAACCACCTTGCTTGGCGAGCATTCAAATTTTGTTTATCAAACAAACATTTTAGAGCAATGTTATATGTCAATAGTAAAAAAAAATGGCCCACCAGATAGTGTCACCACATCTTTAACACATGTATTATTGCAGCCAATTCCCAGTCAGGTGTTACGTAATTTTCTTCATGTTTCTTTAATTTCCAATATTCATAAGCTATTACATGATTTTCTTGCATTAACACCCCACCAAGCCCTTCGTGGCATGCATCTGTACATACTACGAAGTCCTTATCTAGATCTACCAATTTTAATATAGGAGTTGCAGTTAAGAGTCATTTAATTTGTTAAAACTTTCTTGACATTTCTCTGACCAAACTAGCTTAGTTCATTTCGTTTGTAACGATGTTATAGGATATGCGATCTTAGAGAACCCTTCTATAAACTTCTGGTAATAGCCAGTTATACCCATGAAGGATCTTATGTTTGAAACATCTTTAGGTGCAGGCCAATTCATTATAGCCTTTATTTTGTCCAGGTCAACTCCTATACCTTCCTTGGAAATTATATGTCCCAAACACTGAATTTGATCTTTATAAAATTCACACTTACTTAGTTTTGCATATAATTTATGTTATCTTAGTATTTGTGATACTATTCTTAAATTTTCTTCATGCTCTTTTTCATCCTTTGAATATATGGGTATATCGTCTATAAAAACGATCACAAATTTATCCAGACATTTGCCCAAAATAATGTCCATCAAGCACATGAATGAGGTTGGTGCATTAGTTAGCTCAAAAGTTATTACGACAAATTTGTAATGTTTGTACCTCGTTCTAAAAGTTGTTTTATAAATATTTCCATCCTTTATCCTAACTTGCTGATAACCAAAACGTAAGTCAATCTTAGAAAAGATTGTAGCTCCCCGTACTTGATCAAATAGATCATCAATACGAGGTAATGGGTATCTATTTTTAATACTCATTTTATTAAGTTGTCTATAATCAATACAGAGACATAAAGTTCCATATTTCTTTCTCACAAAAAGTACTAGTGCTCCCCATGGAAACACACTTGGTCGGATATATTCCTTATCTATCAATTCTTGCAATTGACTTTTTAATTCATTTAACTCTAGGATATACATTCTATAAGGAGCCTTTGAAGCAGGTATTGCTCCAAGTATTAAGTCTATAGAAAAATATATTTCTCTCTTAGGAGGTAGTCTGGGAATATCCTAGAATACATCTTGAAATTCATGTAATATGGAAAAGTTATCCATCTCACTTTTACTCTCCTCTTTTTCATTAAAATTATGTGTACGGCAAGTATTTTACACCCTTTTCAAATGCATCATTTAACTTGTAATGTTGTTATTTCTCTAATACTAACGGGTATTGATACTCTTTTAATGTTTATAATGTTACCCCTCTCATCTACACAGATAAATGATTTATTATAACAATATAATACCACTTTAAACCTTTCCATCCAATCCATATTGATTAATATATCATAAGACCTTAAAGATAATATGTTTAAGTCTATATGTGTTCGGAATTCATTCATACCAAGTTCATAGTTTTTAACAACATTTGTAATTCTCCTTTTTGTTCGTATAGCTAGTTGCATTGACCAGGATTTCTCAAACTTTTCTTTATGTAACTTACATATTTCTACAACTCTTGGTGAAATATAACTCAAACTAGCATCTGGATCTATTAAAACAATAATTGGTTGGTTATGTATCATACATTAAATTTCCACCATTGAAGTATGATGATTTGCTTGTTGATTTTCCAAGACTGCATTGATTTTGGTGTAGACCTTGTTAGTTCACCAACTGTAGTTGCTTCCTGTATTGTTTGCACATTGTTATTGCCTTTCTTCCTAAGAGGAAAATCTTTATAGTAATGAGAACCACTACATTTCCAACATTTTACACTCTCTTTTTGGGAAATTTCTTTATTGAAGAAGGTTGGGGGTTTGGTACCCTTATTTCAGGTTGATTGAAAGGTTTACTAACTCTAAACTTATTACCTCCTTGGGAAAGGTTTACTAACTCTAAACTTATTACCTCCTTGGAATCTCTTATCAGTATTCTTGTTAGAGTAAGCTCCCCCTTTCTTCTTAGGGTCAAACCTCTCAACCTTTTTCCCATTCCAATTCCTTGAATTCTCATTTCTATTTTTATATTGTTCAAAATAGAGTTTGGTTTTCCTCATGGTTCCCTCCAATGTTTTTGGATTATCAAATTCAATTCTATCTTTATAAGAACTGGGTAATCAACTCAAAAATCGCTAAATCTTTGGTTTTTCATCCACAATATAAGGCACATAATGTAACAAACTCAAAAATTTACTACATAAATATTTCATTGTAAGATTTATCAGTTTTAGTTCATAGAACTCCTCGTCTTTACCCTCATAATATTGTTCAAACAGGTATTGTTTCCTAAAATATCTCTTAAAGGTTTTTCAAGTGATTTTTATTTCCTTAATACTTTTCACTATTTTTCTATCCTTCCACCATATGTTTGCCTTTTCTGCCAGATTGTAAATAGTCATCTGGGCTTTAAGCTCACTTGAATAATTGTAGATTTGAAAATATTTCTTCATACCAGAGAGCCAAGCCTCTGATTCTTCACCAGTCTCTGCTTCCCCATTGAAGTTTGGTGGTTTGATCTTCTTAAATTCTCCCATGACTTCATCTTGTTGTTGAGGTTTCTTTTTGGTTCTATGTTTAGGACTAGAACTACTTTTAGTAGACATTTTTGTTTCTTTCTTATCCTTGTATACTGACTCTATTTCAGATTCAGGATACTCCAATTTTCTCTCTTTCTTCTTTGGTTGGGCTATATTAGAATTGCTAGAATTGTGTTCCTTATTTTTATCAGTGTTTTGATTGCATAATTTCTCTAGCAAAATTGCATTTAGTTCCTCTTGAGTCTTTAGAATCCTTTCATTATCTGATCTTATTGCTTTTAGTGCTTCTCTCATATCTGTTACTGTATTTATAATTTATGAATGCCTGTCATTATTCAGATCCACCCAGAGATGTCCATCACCTACATTCCCTTGTTCAGGATTCTCTTGATGATGTTCTTCTCCCTGAACCTCAGGTACTTCTATAATTTTCCTGCAAAATCAATTAATTTTTCTTCCTAGAGGTAAGAAGAAAATCAAGACAATTTTATATGTTAGATTTTTTTTGTGATAAAGCCCATAAAAAGGCCAAGTGTTGTAACCTACAGCTCTGATACCATTATGTCACAGACCTAAAATCCCATTAAAAAAAAATTATATACACAAATAACCATAATATACTATAATGGTTCTTCGTCATCATTATTGTCACATATAATTTTATTCATATCTTATGAATTTCTTTGTTTACCTTATTATACAGAAATCTCATTATCCTTTCAATATTTTGTTATAACGAGAAGGTCATAGTGACTACATACTTACACAGAAAGACCTTTATAATATCTCATAGCTTGTCATATAATCTTATGGAATTACTCATTAGTCACCAGTATAGTTCTCCCTTATATGTCGTGTTTATATAAGTTATCCTAAGTCTTATTCATTAAAACCAGGTATTTTATAACCTATAAATATAATTGTTGTTACTAAGTTGCGATCTCTACATATATTCATTGCTTCTTGAGGTCATGATCCATACCATGTATAAGGTTGCATGATGGTTTGATTGTTTCTTATAGCCCTCCCATTATGGCTATGGGTTATTATTGATACTTTTATATTATTATTCTTATGCTTCTTGACGCTTTTCATACTATATGATTTTTAGTATTGTTTTTAAGGTGGCTCACATATATATAAACATAATTCATATATTATGTTGGTTCCATTGCATATTAATTCAACATATTTGAAACAAGTTGTCATTGTAAGCCATCCATACATATTATACTCGTCCTTCGACAAGATGGCTCAGAATTAAGGATTTATTAGGGGGTTTTACGAGGTTTAAACTCATGTTATGGCGCTTGTCTTAAATTAAAAACTCGCCAACTTTTTCTCATTAACCAGCGCGCCTTGTGGAACATTTATCATGCAGCGGTCCTGCATGTACCACATGTGATGTTACCATCTCGAGGAGGTTTACTTGGAAGCTTTCCTAAAATTTGTATATGTGTTGGTTTGTTATGGCTCCAAGCATTAGGGTTTCTTGTCGGATCCTTTAGTTGTCTGACCTTTCCCGCACTTAGCTCATTTCGCATTCTTCACTTTATTTTCCTCGGCTATGTGTTCATCCTAAGAGGTTCTCTATTTTATGAGTTACAATGTATAGGTCTTATTACCCCATTCTCATTTTTGTTTTCTATGGAATTTATTTGGTAAAAGCTATGGGCGTTCGTAGCTTCCCCGGGCTTCTGGTTGGTCCTTTCAAATAATTTTAGAGTTGGTGCCTTTAACTGGTAAGCACATCCATTACTCATTCGGGTTTCATGTAACTAGTGTTGGTAGCTTAATTAACTTGGTAATCTTTCCTGAGCATTATCGTTCAGAATATTAGTTCGTAGTTGGAGTCAAACCTTATTCCTTCGGCTATATCTCTTATCAAACTTCTCGTTTCTATACACATATATCTCCATATAATGTAGTAATTGTAGGTTGTATATTCGGTTGCAGTAGTCTTGCTTCCATATTTGTTTCGAGGGGTTTTACCTTAACCTCGAGGATTTTCCATCGGTACCTAGTAATCTCATGAACTTGGTAGTCCAAGTTTACCATTACAGGATCAGTGTAGGGATTTAAATTCATTTGTTTTGTCACCCTTGTTAAGACCCTTCATCTCATTTTATTCATCCTAGACTTAGTTTAGGGCTTCTATTATAATTATTTGTGTATGCGGTGTTCGCATAGAGCTTAATAGTTTATTTGGTTTACATTTTGTACATATGTTGTAATTTACATATGTTATTTATTCTTGGATATTAACTAATGATGGGCCCTTTTGATGTTGTGAGGGGTACCCATCAGTTATCTGATGACCTTGATCATTCAAGTGCGGTTCAATGGCAATAGAAGGAGATACATCGGCACTCTGCTCATCCATGGTAAGTTCATCTCTATTTGTGTATGTAACTTTCGTTTGATTATAAAAACTCGTGTAGCTAGCTAACTTGTTTGCTTGTTCATTATGTAGGTGTCGAGATGGTGGTTACCATGGAACTCTGGAAATACCCTTGTACAGAAAGGTATTCGGGTTTCAATACTTCTTTAGGTTTAAAACTGATATCACAAAATGTGATTGTTATGCTCCTATTCTGTCGAACTAGTCGACCGAATACTTTTGTATGTATTTATTCATGAAATTCCTATGGCTTCGGACTATTGTCTACGCAATTGGATAGTTTTGTAACCATATGTACTATGTTTTACGACTCCTTCTCAATTATATACAGTTGCTACTTAGTATTTTGTAAACTTTGTTTAAAAATAAATGGATTCCCTTTCGATCCTACACAATTATTACTTTAAACTATGTTTAATTTTTGTAGTGGTTCCCTGTTGAATATATAATCAATACTCGTATCTTGCTAAACTTGGTTTAATTTGAAATGATTCCCTTCCTTTTTAATATACATTGTGTACTTTGTCTAGCTTTCTAACAAATTCTCTTTCGAATATATGCATAGTGTATCTTATGGAACCCTATTTGAATCTGTAATAATTCCTTTTTCCACTTATATATATTGAACCTTGGTTAATCTGTATTGATTCCTAATCTATATCGATTCCTTTCTATTTGTATACATTGTATTTCGATCCTGTAACGATTCCTTTTAGTTATATTTATTGTATTTGTTGAAAATTTGTTCTCTTCCATACAAGTTTCTTATCCGAATAAAACTTTGGTTTATTAACTAGCTTTTTACCTACGAGTTTCATTGTTTTATTATTGGTAGTATGAATTTGTTCATAGATCTAGGATCAGAATGACTATTAACTTTCTTTCATTGTTTTTCTACCTGAACTTATGATATGCATCGATCCTCTTTTAATAATACACTTAATTCTAATATTGTTACTGTTTATTTATGCCAATATTTTAACCACTATAACGCACAATAAAAATACAGTAATATTTAAATCAACATATTCATAACAAGAAATAAAACATGGAACTTTTGGGGAAACCACACGTTGAATACCTTGTTCCTCCCAACCTTATACTAGAGTCTTTGTCACCTCTGTCACCCTTGAGCTGAGTTCAGAATCCAAGGGGCTGACTATGTGGCCTCTTGCAGAATTATGAGCTCCAATTGTTGTGTGAAATCTATGAAAATTCATTGTGTCAGTTTGTGCATAGCCTTCTCAAGCTATCACTTTTCCTCCTAGGAATGGCATCTGATTCCCTTGTCGTGACTTCTTTTATTTTGCATAGGACTTGTGACACTTATCTTGAGCCTCCTACTCACTGACCACCTGTCAAATTCAACTTTACACATGTTCACAGAATCTCCTATAAATTTGGAATGTTTCTTTTTGAAGTTGCGTTAACTCCACAACTTGTCTCAGTCTGTTGCCACTTGGCCAACCCCTTTGGATTCCTAACTCCCTCTTTAACAGTTGCTTCAACGTGTGCCCCTTTTTCCACATGTGTTTATTTTCATAAAATAATAAGGTTTTACAATTCAATTTTGGTCAATCAACCAAATTGTCTTTTCGAAAAAATAATTAAAATTCTAAAATAAAAACAATAATAGAAATA
>CBVK0101737962.1:0-17523 GCA_900067695.1 Picea abies | reverse complement strand
TTGGTTGATGGTGATGATTTAATGTAAAGTTTTATTATCTCTCATATATTTTTGGGTGGAAGGAAGGGGAAAGGATGGAGAGTTCAAATCTCTCTTGATATTGGATGATTGTATCTTCCTCTTGGAGGTTTATCCCTCCCTTTACATTTGGAAGCTCTAGCTACCTTTGGAAGTCATTACTTCCCTTGAACAATAACTATTGATTATTTCTCATATATTGTGCATGGTGTAACTCTTATACTATTGTTCATTTCTCATTGGATATAATTGAATGGTTTAAGTATAAGTTGAAAAAGGTTTTAAATAGTACTTGATACTGATTCACCCCCCTCTCAATATCAACATTTTTTCCCTAGAAGGCAACCCTCTGTTATGAGGGAAATGTATTGCAGCTATGCATTATGGTGAATATTGTATTCTGAGAGAGGAGACTGTGAGAGAAATAAGAGGAAGTTACAGTGGGTTTGTTGTAGGTTGTAGCCCTTCATTTTATGGATAATAATAAAGGAAGGACCTGGAAATTTCTCCGGTGGACGTAGCCCACACTGGGTGAACCACATATATCTGTGTCTCTATTGTATTGTGTATCTTTTGTGGTTTATTTCTGCATTTGTTTTATTTTATTGCACCGCGGTCCTTTTTTTCTAATAGGGTGGAGGTTGGTTAGATGGTATTTTAAATTTTTTAGGTTGGGTTAGTTGTGGTGTAGGTAGTGATTGCTGAGAATATGAATTTTGTGGTTGATTCTACTGGAATTGTTGATAAGGAAAGGGTTGTTGTTGGTATTGGTATGGTTGTTGGTATGGTTGTTGGTATGGCTGATTTCCATAAGCATATCCTCGCCAAACTTGAGGAGGTTGGTTTTGGTTATGCTGAGGAGGCCAATCTTGCCAAGGCATAGGAGCATTCCATGAATTTTGAATAGGAGATTGAAAATTCCGAGGAAACTGTTGAGATAATTGAGGAGCAGAATTTTGAGACATACCTGTAAAACGTGGCTGCAAAGGTCTTCTTGGTGCTAAGTAGTAAATATATTCCATTCCTTTTCCTTATTCCATGTGATTAGCCTGCAATTCTTTCAACTTTGGACAATCATCAGTTGCATGGTTATCTGTACACAATCCACAAATCTGAATGTTGTCTAAAGGACAATCTTTCAATGCATGTTTCTTCCTACACTTAGCACAAAAGATGGATAATACCTGATCTTGTTCATCCTATTTCCTTTTAGCTTTTAATGTGTCAATTTGTGAGCCAAGTGAATTCATGATATCAATTTTAAAATCCTCAAACAGATTCCCTATTTCTGATTTAGTTACACCATTTGAAATTGATTTGGTTGCCTTAGTCACAATATCTCGTTGTCCTCGGGTTGCCTTAGTCACAATATCTCGTTGTCCTCGACCTCTTTTAGCTTTTCCTCTTGAATATTTATTACATAATTCAGCAATTTTAGGAAAAGAGAAGTGAGAAATATCCCCTGCCCCAATTAGATTAAGAGCATCCAAATTTTCATCTAAAATTCCCTTTTAAAAGTTAGTACGTATGACATCTAAAGGAAGATTAGTTTGCTTAGATTTTTGCACATTATAGAGAATTTTTTCTAGATAATATTCTAAGCTTTCATCTTCATTTTGAGACATTTTAAAAATATGTTCTTTAGAGTCTTTTGATTTACAATAGGGTTGATACTTAGCAAGAAAATTCTTTTTCATGTCATCCGAGTATACTATGTTTTCTTCTCCTGACCCCATGAACCATTTCAAAGCATATCCTTTCAAAGTTGCAAGAAATAAACGAAGTTTTTGAGAATCATTGGTATATCCATATGTTCAACAAACAATATCAAATTCAAACATGAAAGCATCAGGATCTTCAGTAGACATACCAAAGAAATTTGGAAGAACAGATGGAGGAATATTCTTCATTTTTATTTTATCTCCTAAGAGGGTTGGTGTATCGACAATTGGAAATGCAAAAGTAGTTTGTTCTTCTTCCTCCTCTTCATCATTTCCTCATGTTTCTTCTCGATGTGATGCTCTGTCCTCTTGTTCTTTCCTTTCTCTTTCTTCATTTTTTTTTCTTTCTAATTCCCTTTCACGTTCTTGTTTTTCTCTTCTCTCCCTCTCTTGTCTATTAGCTTCTGACATTGTAAAGAAGTCTTTTGTAGTACAATCAAATACTTCTGTTGGAAAAAGAGGTTGTTCTATTTTTTTTTTTCCTACAGAGGATGTTTCTTACTATGTTTATTTATTCTTTACTTCATGAGCCAAGAAAAATTGTCTTTCTATGAGAGTTAACCTTTGTCCTGAACGTTGTTTTTCTTCTAATTCTTCCAAAGTGATTTTTCCAGCAGTTGGTGTAGTGAATTTGATTTTATCATTTGTAGATGTTCCTTCTCCCATTGATGGTTGATTAGTTTTAGGGGGTTTTTGTTTAAAACATCTACCTTTGTCATCTCTACGTTTAGACATAAAGAAACATAACTAAAATTAAAAACTAAATTTTGTTTCTGTGTTTTTATGTTTTTTTTTTTTTTTTACTACTTATTAAAATGATCGTTCTAAGTCTATCTCTAAATGTGTCTCCCCAGAAATGACGCAAAAATGTTGGTCTCCAATATATTGATGTAAATTAGAGTGTATTTGATTGTCAATCCGGTGTTTGTAAGACTTAGAGACACATCCAAATGTATGGACTTAGAGATAAATTTAGTTCTTTAAATGGAAATAATTCAAAAGATAATCTAAGTGTTGAGTATGAAAGAAATTCTAAGCTTCTTTACAGAAGGTGTATTCATATATCTCTTACCATTAATCATCAATCTAAAGTAAAAGCATTCAACTAATATTAAGCATTCAAATCGGTAAGCATTCAAACTAGTTTAGAGGCTTGTAAATGTCAAAAAGACTAAACCCTTTTACAAGAGATGCATTCTTTGCTTTTCCACATTCATTAGCAACATAACTAATTTTAAAATCAATTAAAACACAACATCATTACCTACAACAAAATGTAAACTGAACTAAAGCTCATACCAAAATTTACTTGAAAAGAATGAAAAAGAAGAAGTGTACTAGCTTGGCAAAGGGGGCTTCTCTTGTACACCTAGAGTTGTCTTAGTTAAGAAGGAACTTCCAAAAACATTCACATAATCATCTCATAAAAATAATCAATAACAAAACACCAAACTGATCTCAAGACTGAAAATTCAGAGTTTTCTTCATCAACATCAGATGGCATACTAGTCCATGTCTTGAAGTATTTATACA
This sequence comes from Picea abies, assembly GCA_900067695.1. NCBI lineage: Eukaryota > Viridiplantae > Streptophyta > Pinopsida > Pinales > Pinaceae > Picea > Picea abies. Next base: position 14,251 of record CBVK0101737962.1, on the reverse strand, counting down.
AGAATTTTGAAACTGAAAATGCTAAGAAGTCTCCTAAGATGATGATTAGATCCATAAAATATGCTAGGAAGGTCGAATACCCCCTTCAGATCCATAAAATATGCACAAATCCCAAGAAAATCTAAAATTGTCCATGATTTTCTGCTAAAACATGGTATTTTCTACTGAAGTGGTCCTGTTTGACCATCGTTGACCCGACACCTAGAAAGCTCAAATATCAAACCTGATAGGTATTCATTCATCCTTGACATAAAGGATCATGACGCATGTCTCTGATTTCGCCCAGCTGTCCTAAAAGTACATAGACCTTGGAGCAATTACGAGATTTAGTCAAATCCTATAATTTCTGATAAATTTTTAATTTTAATGCTAAAAATTCAAAAATTCAATTCTTAAGCTAAGGAATGATAAATGTACCTTGCATAGGTTGTTTTATGGAAAATATGGAATAAAATGAAGGAAAAATGAATGGTTTTGGAGACAAGAGTATGGTTTATGGAGTGAAAGGAAGCATACAAATGAACTCGATAGTGCCAATACTCATGGCCACCCAAATTTTCTTTTCTCTAACACCTATACAATGTAAGTAGAAATATTGAAAGGTCATCCTTCCTCAATGGAAAATCCAGTGTCTGTCCTTTATGCAAACATGCATTTCCTCAAAGAAATTCCACGTAATGTGCTCACTGTGAGCACCTTTATTCCCAATCTCCCTAGATTGGTTATCGTACCCATGGTACTTTTTACTGCGACAATTTTCTTGCAAGGATTATAAATCAACCTTGACTGGCATAGAATTCCTCTCTCTATTGTTCAGATTCTTCTGCCTTGAATATTACCCCGCTTGGGTAGCAGTGACATACAACAACTACTCAAAATTATTTGCATATCATTAGGGTAATAAAATATTTCCAGAAGGGATTCCTACCAATTCCATTCATACCTTATGAAAAATAGGTATGAACATTCTTATACCTGATCTGGCGGCTAGCATCCTCTTGGATATTACCTTATCAATGGTGCTTTGTGGGGACTTTTAACAACATCCTCCTCATAGTTATCCTTTTCTTGAGGTTGTCCACCACTGGCAACTGTCTTTCTCAACAACTCTAATTCCTCTCTACCCATGTCATCCATCATGAATATATATTAGTTGTTAGGTAAAATAAAAATACATGTATAATAACATTTTAGTCAATAAAACATTTTCATATATGTCTTAGTATATCTTTATGCACTTCATTACATTATTCTTAATGTTTTCATGAGTGCACAGAACAATTCTCAATTGTTTCTATCGCCGTGCAACCATAAACACTATTATGTCAAAACACTTACCTACATTAGTAAATCAATCTCTTGTACCATAGAGATACAATAAACAACCAGGAAGGAGTCAAGGAGCTCTTCCTTGGTGCAACTTATTCTACACCACCCTAGACTTTCAGTCCAACTAGGTTATTCAAATGCACCTCCCGTGCTCTTCCCATAGTTATGCCCATATTCGTCTTAGGGTGATTTAAAACCACAAGGGTTGTTCAGGATCAATATATATTCTCTCTTCCCATCTGATCACTAGCAGGATCGAATGCTCTTCATCATTGTGTCAACCCTTTTCCCATGGAGCCATTCCCCGCAATCATAGTCTAACACAGAGTGCTAAACTCTATCTTCCTTGATTGGCCTGGAGGAAATCATTTTTATCTCCATGTGACCAAGAGTTGTGACCTCAGATCTATTCTTTTCAGGCACTATCCTTTCAACTCCCATGTCCATGCTCTATGATCATGGATTAATCCCTTGTCTGTAGGATCATCGATCCTTCTTGTGATCGATGATCACTGGGATGCAATTCTCTGATCTCGTTTAAAAGGTGGGATTGTATCAGATTCCTTACATGAGTTCTACTTCTTGGTCCTGCAACAGAAAAACCTACACCTGCAATCATGAACTTGCACCTGCAAGTGCACAATATCAACTACATGCACAGACTCATCCCTCTTCCTCTTGGAGGTATACACTGCACATTACCATTCAGTTATCAGAATGGGAAATATTCATTTATGAGTCTTTTATTCATCACATGATGTTTTCAAAAAGTAAACCAGAATTCTTATATATATATATATATAAGCTTGTGGTTCACTTCTTAATTCTCAACAATCATTAAGGTTGTGACTCTGTTCTCTTGGCATATTCTGCACACAGTTCCTCCACAAGGAACTCCTTTAGTATGAAACTTCCTTATTGTGTATCCTTCACTATCTATGATAGCCTCAACCTTGAGTTAGCTTCAGTTGGGCACCAAGTATTTCATAAGGAATATAAACACACATCTTTTTTATGCATCCAAGTTATGTATCCACACATATTATGGATTTGTTAACTTACATCCATGATGTGATTAACCATATGCATAATCATAATCCTGTGTGTAGCTTCCATAGGTATAATTCACAACCTACATACGTCTCTACCTTAAAATCAATCAACTCGTGATTGTTCACAATCATTCTCATGTGATCCTCAAAGGAATAATCATTTTCCTCTTATCATGACAACAACGAATCCTTTCTCGTTCACTCTTTCATCTATTTATACTAGTTTTTCCTGAGGGAATGGAGCACATCCCCCTTAAGTTACAATTCAAAAAATAACTTTCATGACTCTTCAAAAACAGAGTAAACATTGCATACATGGTTTTCAATTAATCTTGGCAAGTGCAATTCTTTCCTTACATATCATTCATCAAGGCATCAATATTGTGCCTTTAGTATACATATATATGTACATCATACATGTGAATCACTTGCACATTTCACATATTTGATACCTAATTGGTATTAATTCAAGGCTTCCTATCAAGAAGTTTCACAATGCATTAAATCCATGCACTCAAGCATATACACACGCAACCTAAACGTTCATCATGCAGGCTCATTGCTTGCACCTTTTTCCATGTCATTCACACACATGGACATATCAAACTTCTAGATCCTTCTCCCAAGGATATTCCAATCGTCGTTATGATAATTCTCATAGGGATACTCAACACTGAGCTTCTCCTTCGGTTGAGAGCTTGTAGTCATTCACATGATATCCACCTAGAATTTTAACAGACTTAGTCATAACTATGTTTCCCTTTCTAGGCGATAACAACTAGCAAGAAAACACTCTTGCCTCAACTTTCATGAAAACATTTCCCACTCATAAATATAGTCTGAGCAATTATAACCATTCCCAAGGTAATAAAAAAAACAATCTAGCTTCCAACTGGTCTTGATCAATAGACCTTCCGATCAAGGAAATCCTTTTCTAGATTCCCTTTACTAGGGTCCAACTATAGCTATATGGATACCATCCACCACTGGATGTCAATCTGACCCATTGGGATTATAGAAGTGCCCCAACACTTCCTTTACCACACTCAAGATCAATATTTAATCAACCATTCTACCTTATTTATAATAAATTTTTAATGTCTAATAACATTTGGACTATTCCCTTAAATCCCAAATACAATTTTGAATTATGTTACTTTCGAAGTATTCTAGTTCATAATTCCAAAGTATCTTTAGGTCATAATCAGTCTTAATCATTACACCTATAATTATTCCTTATTTTTAGCAATAGTCAGGGAATAAGATCACTCTCCTCCCACAAGAATTCTGGAAAATCAGTTTCCTATCCACCAAGCAAGGGAGGTTGTTGTGATTTATCACTCAATCACTCTATATTTCTACATCTCTGTTTATCAGCTTGATTAGAAAACAACCTGCCTAACAATTCCTGTACCTAGAAAAAAAAATTGTTTTTTAGTTCCCTTCGAAACTTGATAGTTGCGCATGTAACATCCCCGGCCATCACGGGCCGGGTAATGCTACCAACACAACCTTAAAGTTGTCTTTTACTGCTCTGATCTGTGAAAAATCTAGCCTTAAACTACTGGGATATGCCAAACAGAGATACTTGCAGAAAAACATACGCATCCATATAAACATAGAATGACTATTCTACATATATATAACATAATAATGCAGAAATAACAATAATCATACACATCCAACATATACAACATACACAAGAAATACTCATCAATTACAACATATGTACCATTACACAACATGTAAATGAACATAAAAGTGGTACTTATCTTTTATTAGAAGACCACCAACTGCGTGCAGACCTTCCACGAACCTCCTAGCCATAGACCACACTTCTCATCACGCTCAGCAGTGGGTCACCCCCGATCTAGGACTAAGCTCCACCCAGGGCAAGGGAATCCTAGACTAGGTTGAGGTTACAGGAAACTGCATAGTGTCACTGGAAGGATTCTCTCCAGGATCCTTCTTACTCCTACTACTCATGGACTCTCATTCCCCACATGCCTATTCCACCCAGGAGTATACACCTTCATTGTCACACAGTCCATCGACTGCTTCACCTCCCTCTCAGGGTCTTGAAAATAGGTTGGATAAGGAATTCTCAGAGCTTTGTAGCTAGTGTTGGACTCTCTCTAGGAGAAAACCACTTCCCAAAAAAACTCTCTCACCTGGGAGAGTTGATCACAGGCCTAGAAACCTTCCTTTTCAACCACAACCACCTCCCTCACCTGGAGAGAGTGTTGCACACAGGCCTGACAACCTACTTATTCAACTTCATTCCCACACAAGGAGGACAACAACAAGGCTCAACAAAGAACAAATGATGGCAACAAGCCACACTTAGTCCAGGAACTGCATGGCCACAATAACCCACAGTCATGACACACACGACACAGATAATACACAAGATACTTGAGCTTCACAGAAGATGTGGATCAGTCCACGGGTTCTCACTGGGTTCAGGATGTGTGACCAGAGAACAAAACACAGAGGTCGATGATGGAGGTCTCAGGTTCAAACGGAGGATGGGAGAATGGATAGGATGGACAACCTTCCCATGATGGTTTCCTTCACTGTGTGCGGGTAAGAAGATGTAGGCAGAGAGGAAAAACGGTTCAAACGCCCCGGCTCCCCACAAACTTAGGCAGAGGATGACATAAATGAGGAGAGAACCCCCAACATGGTTGAATTCTTCAGCTTTAACTGCATGCACCCAGGTCGACACCTATCTTCCTGGAGCTACATGCACTCCATTTGTTATACATTCATTTTCCAAGAACTTAGGACAACACTTGGTCAATTGACCACCTTATCCTTTTAGGAAATAATAAAAAATTATTATCCCCTTTAGAGGTAAGCCCCCTAACATAGCCCCTAGGCCCAAACCCTTAGCCTCCTCCCTTACCCAACCTTGTGGAAGCTTAGTCCCCCATCACTCTTTCTTCATGGTCGGTCTACACGCAGCGATGTTTATATTTTATTAATGATTTTTCATAATTACATATAAAAAATAAGCTCCTGGCCTTAACATCCTAGGATCTCTGGCCTAATCGTCACATAAGCCTCCTAGCTTGTTATAAAACTCAGCTCACCATCCTACAAACATAATTACAATTCATAATATAACTGGGGTACATCCTTGGGGTATTACAACACATTCTCTCCCTTTTCAGAGAATGGTCACCAAACTCATTCCTCCGATTGTGAGGGATTATACACATATACAAGGTTTAATCCTTCATTAAAGTAGTAATTATTACTGCTATGGTTCCTTTCAATCCATTCACATACAAGTATGGCTATTAGTTCCCATCAACATAATACCACTCATGTAGGATTGACTATCATTTCCAAAAGAAATGATAGGCTTCCTTTGCCACAGACTAGAATGATTCAATCTTGTTGGGTAAAATCCCAACGATATTTTAATATACATCCTTCTACTCAAGAAACTTATGCATAAATGTTTTTGTTTGACAATAATATTCTCCACAGGGTCATCTTAGCCTTAGCAACCTAATCTTATGACTGTACAACAACATGTACAATTGAATAGTTAAGTTAGCTTCTTTATTTGGGAATGCTAACAACACACAGTGTAGATTTCCAAAACATCTATAAACAACAACATATTTTATTCCTCTCTTTGGTAGAGGTTTGACTAAACCTCTTAGGAATGTGGTAATATAGGGCGTTACCCCTTAAATTCCTCCAAAAATATTTTCATACGACTCATGCATGAGACCAAGCAGGCCAAGTGTTGTTGTTGTTCTCTGATACCAATTTGTAACACACCCAATCTCTTAACTGGCTTTCTAAGAAATGGGGCATAAAATTTTTTCCTCCCTTAATCATCCCAGAGCCTTTTTTCAAGACCTCCAACACCTTCTTCTCATCACAAGATTTCCAACTATTTCTATCAGGTCTGAATCTGAGTTCTAGACTAGGAGCTACATCCTACCAAAGCTCCTTGGGAGTCTTTAGACAAGGGCCACGTGGTATCCACATGAGTCTTCTTCCTATCCACCATCCTGAATTCCCCGAAGTCCCAGATCTTCTAGCACTCATAACCCTATGGCGCGAACCCATCCACCAATAATCCAATGGTGGATCTCCCTCCATGTCAACACATATGCTTAATGGATAAGTTTGATGTTCGGTGCTTCGGTTCTGAGCGCCCCCTTTTTGTCTACGCACGCATATCTTCTGGAGTCCTGAAGTCCCAGAGTTCTGAAATGTTGCCATGTAGTTTAAGCCTTCAGCCCCTTTCAACTTAATTTTGACACGACGCTCCAAATATCTAGAGTCCCTAAGTCCCGAACTCCTGAAGGGTCCCACTTACACGTGGTAACGTGATATAGGAAGGGACATGTAAAGGTGGTTCCAACCCTTCGGTGGACCTAGTTCCAATGCTCCAACCTTCTTAATCTTTTCGAAGTCTAGTTATAAGCTTTCCACATATCTCTATACTTTAGGCCTTTCAGTCTCTCCGCGATACTACACCCCAAATCCTCCGATGTCCCGAAGTCCTAGACTCTCGGAGTCTTGGATTACGTCCCCAACTACTTGTGCCAGGCAGGCATGTGCCAGAGGCTGACACATGGTGAGGGTCAGGGGTAACATGTGACCTCATCATAATATGACATGTGTCACGTCCCAATAGGCATATGGGTTCTGTGGAAGACATTAATTGAGGGGACACATGGCTCGTCGATTGTGGTTCCATGTCACCCTAGTGACATAGGCTTGCCACAACACACCCAACTAATAACCTTCTAACATCCCTTGGATCTCACGACAGAGATCTATCGACATAGATCCATTTATCTATGTCTCTCATTGCGTCACAACTTCAGTGTTTGGGAGTTATGGAGTGTAATCTCCAGCCTCCTCTCGGAGTGCTACATATTCAGACTACTAGATCTAGAGACACATTTCCTTCACGATGGATGGTTGATAAGGATCCCAAAGGATATGGGGATCGATGGTCCTCGTTTATTTTCCACTTCGGCCTTCAGATCTCCAACGATAACCTCATTCATCACCATCTCCAATACCTCAGAGTGGGTCTCCATCGAAGTACCTAGCGTTACTCCTTCACTAGACTCGATCCAACGACTGAGAGTTCCTCCCAGTGGGTTCCTAGATCCATGGCTCTCATCAATTCATAACTCTGGCATTCATATTTTTTGACGCTATGATAGCTCCATTCTCTCGAAGTGAGACTTATCTGAAGTTCCATATGTGAAACCATGCACTGCTTGATCGAACGGTCAAGAAGGGGCCCCCAACAAACTCCCTAGATCAAAAATTCATGAAATTTTGCGACTCTGGCATTCAGGACTTTTGACAGTTATGAATTTTAACATCCTGGAGCTTCAAGATCCCTGAGCTCTGAAGCCAATAAGAACTAGCTGCCTTCAGACTAGCGTAGGGTTCCCAGACCCTGGTCATATGGACCCTCTAAGGAATCTCGGACTGTAAGATTTACTCTTAGCCTAGATTGGGTTAAGGTCATGGGAGCAAGCCTGTGGTATCTTAGGCTACTTGTTTGAAGGAAGCTCCCTCCAATTCCCAGAACTTTAAGTTCTAAAATAGGGCGAGGAAGTCTCATGGAATTAACGAGACTGTGGTAGTCTCAACAAGTCTGCTCCAACTCTGGAACTGAGGCGACTCCCCAAGAGAAACACCTTGAAGGTTTTTGAGACTAAACCAGAGGCCAATATTATTTCCTTACAACCATTCAAACCAAATATTTTACAGAAGGATCGTAAATACCCTTATAATAAATTTCACACAAGGCACAAATTATCATGTCTATAGATAATCAAATCATGCATTCCAAATTAAGTGCATAGGGCATAAGAAGTACTTATCTAATATAATCTACAACCAACCAATTGATTGTGGGTGTTCTCCTTTCCACCCAACCATAGACTCAGAGGAATTCATTCTTAGCGCTCTGTCCACCCCCATGCCAAGCCATGATATCACCGGGGAATTCTTGCAGTTTCCCAAGGATTCTTTCTCTATCTCAGCTTCTGCTTAGGTTCTATTCTCTACAATCTCTCATAGATCTCATTCTCTGTCATTTCCTTGACAAGTTTTATTAGATGCTCTCCCAACATCAACCTCATGACCTTCTATTTATTCCCCACTAGAGAGATTCACACGTTCTCTTCTCTATCTATCTTCTTATCTTGCATGCACGTGACCCCCCTTTTTGGGAAGGTTCCCCTTCCTATTATGTTCCTTCAAACAAAAGGAAACTTGCAATACCCCAAGGATGTGCCCCAGTTGTATTATGTATTGTAAACATGTTTTGTAGGATGGTGAGTTGAGTTATAATAATCTAGGAGGCTTATTTGGTGATTAGGCCAGATAGCCTAGGTGTTAAAGGCCAGGAACCTGTTTTGTATATGTAATTATGCAAAATCATTAATAAAATATAAACATCACTACGTGTAGACCGACCACAAAAAAAGAGTGATGGGGGACTAAGCTTCCACAAGGTTGGGTAAGGGAGGAGGCTAAGTATTTGGGCCTAGGGGCTAAGCTAGGGGGCTTACCTCTAAAGGGGATAATAATTTATTATTATTTCCTAAAAGGATAAGGTGGTCAATTGACCAAGTGTTGTCCTAATTTCCTAGAAAAGGAACGTATGATAAGTGGAGTGCATGCGGCTCTAGGAATATAGGTGTCAACCTAGGTGCATACAATTAAAGTTGATGAGTTGAGTCATGTTGGGGGTTCGCTCTTTCATTCTTCCATCCTCCACCTCATTTTGTTGGGATGTCCATCTAAACCATTTTGCCTCTGTGTCTGCCTCTGTATACCTGTGCACAATGAAAAAAAACCTCATGGGAAGGTTTTTTTCTATCCATTCTCCCATCCTCCGTCTGAGACCAGTGAGAACCCATGGACTGAGTCATGTCTAGTGTGAAGCCCGAGCATCTCATATTTGTCTATGTCGTGTGTGTGTCATAACTGTTGGTTGTTTTGGCCATGCAATTCCTTGCCTGAGTGTGGCTTGTTGCCATCGTCTGTTCCTTGCTGAGCCTTGTTATTGTCCTCTTGTTGTGGGAATGGAGTTGAAGAAGTAGGTTGTCAGGCCTATGTGCAACACTCTCTCCAGGTGAGGGAGGTGGTTATGGTTGAAGAGGCAGGTTTTCAGGCTTGTGGAAAACTTTCTCCAGGTGAGAGAGTGTGTTGTGGAAGTGATTTCTCCTAGAAGGAGTCCCGTAGCTACCACAAAGCTCTAAGAATTCCAGTTTGACCTGTTGTTGAAGCCCAATGCAAGGTAGGTGAAGAAATCGATGGACTGTGCGACAGTGAAGGTGTATACTCCTGGGGTGGGGCATGCATGTGAGGAATGAGAGTCTGTGAGAAGTGGGCATAAGTGGCTCCTAGGAGAGAATCCTTCCTCATAAACTATGTCTTCCTGTTGAACTTGCCTAGCCTAGAATTCCCTTGCCCGGTGGAGCTTGGTCCCATCTCGGGGGTGACCTATTGCTAAGAGTGATGAGCAGTGTGGTCTAAGGCTGGGAGGTTCGTGGAAGGTCTGCACACAATTGTGTGTGTTACTCTAGTTGAAAAGATAAGTATTAGTCTATGCTTAATTTATACGTTATGCATGTTTGTGATACTGATGCTTGAATGTGATCATGTGTTCCATTGCATGTGAATTTACTGTTAATCTTGTTTGAATCTGAATGGTAACAATAACTCTTTGTTATGTGTTTAATTTTGATTAAAATTCATGTTATATATATAAGTGTATATTCTGTAGTGGTAGCATTACCCGGTCTCTTTGTTGGTCGGGGATGTTACAAATTGGTATTAGAGAATGGTTTCAACACTGAGCCTAGATGGGCCATGTTAGTGGAAATTGAAGCAATATGTTTGGAAGGAGTTGTTGTCGAAATGGACAAAAATCAAGTTCTAATCCAAGGTTTCAACACTGATCCTGGATGGGCGGGATAAGTGGTCATTGGAATCAAGGTTTCAAGAGGAAATTGTGTTAAGGGGAAGCAATTTTGGACCACAGAAACATCCCTGAGTGCTAAGAGGATTACCTTGGCCGTGTTAAGAAGCTTAGGAGGAGTAGCGGTGTCATAAAACTGCAACAGAAGTGGTGTTGGACCGCAGAGTAATGGGAACTGTAGGATCTGTTTGGAAGAAAAGGGAAAACCAAGCTTACGACCATCAAATCTGGAGAGTGTGCAGAAGACCCTTTTAAATGTTAAATTTAGGAGAAAGAGAACAGAGCTCTTAAGTCTTTCATATCTTTCAAAGTTCAGGAAGAGTAGCAAGGTCGAAGTATCGAAAGGGAAGGTCCCTTTGTTTGGAAGGAAGCATATAAAAATATTTTCGGAAAGAGCCACGATCTGTTATGACTATTGGATACAGGAAAGAGTGTGGGAGTTAAACCTTGGAGCCATTCGGACTTTGCAAGTTCAATGAATTGAATGAATTCATTGTATGGGAGGTAAAATCCCTGAATTTCCGAAGTCCCGAAGTTAACTTTGAGCCTTAGATCTGAGGATGCTCAGGAAAAATCCTAACTGCCAGATCTAGGAAGTAGAAGATAGTCAAGTTACTCAAACTATCGATGACTTAAGAACCATTGTGAGATGGATGGTCATGATCCCCTTAGGAAATACATAGAGTAACGAAGTCCTTCGGTATCATCAGTCTAAGAGAATCGAAAAGCTCAGAAGAGATAACGTTTTCAAGAGAAAAGGCAAGACCCAAGATAGTCGGGCTTGCAGGAGGAGCGAAGGTTGAGGCCTTTGAACATATACAAAAATATTCCAAGTCGGAAGAAGTTAAAATCTCAAGGGGAGGAGAAACAAAAACCATCATATCATTTGTGGGAAGAAACCTGGATCGTTAGATCAACATACAAGGAAGCAGAGGAGAAGTGCTAAGAAGGAACGGATCCTAACCGTCAGATTTGAGCATAAGGGAATGATAGTCGTCCGATCTAAGGTAAGGTGCACGATTGTTAATCTTTGTGTGCACTGGAGGGTTGACTAGACAAAGTCCCAAAGTCTTGAAGTGAGTTAGGGATCGTTCATCACCAAGAGGAGCAAGTGGCGCAAGATCGACAACCCCTGAGCGAGAGATTGTGGTCAACGAGAGTTTGAAATCATTGAAGTAGGTCCTAACTGTTGATCTCCAGGAGGGGTACGTGTCAATAGATAAATTTTTTTAGGAAAAACACTTCAAGAGTTTCAGTTGAGAGTTGAAACTCTTGAAGCCCGAAGAGTTGGAGACCCGAAGTGAATCTTGACTGTAGATCCAGAAGGGCGTGTGGCAACAGATCATGAATTCTGGGTAAAAGCATTCTGGGAGGAAGAAAGTAGGCAAAGTTGAGACCTCTGAAGGTTGGAGTCCCAAATTGGATCTCGATCGTTGATCATGAAAGAGGACGAGGGTCATTGATCTAGTCCTAGTTGAAGGTTTCAAAGTTGTGAAGCATTGAAGGTTGAAGTCAACGTTAACCGTTGATCTACTTTGAGAGCTTTCCCAACCAATGATCAAGAATAGTGGAAGGATAGCGTAAGTGGAGGTGTTAACCGACAACAAGTGGTCACCACCGCTTTATGACTCATTCGGTGGGTAATCACTTTGGAGGAATTTCTACTCTAGAATTCAGTAGCCACGAATAGCCGAAGTTTCGAAGTAAATGAGAATCATCCAACTCATCGTGACCGTTGATTTTGATAAGTGATCAAGCACTTCTTAGCTTAGTGCCTGGTCACCACATGTGGTCGTATGGAATAAAGAAACAAAGGGAAAAGAAGAGGCAATGCTCAAATCAATAAGCCCGTGGTTTTGTGCATATGGTCATATGTAAATGGCTTGAAGGAAGCGCCTCATAAAGATTTAATTTGAAAAAGAGTTAACACTAGAATAATATAGAGAAATGATAAAGGATCAAAATATGATCTGTTTGTGAACTGAGAACACAATAAAAGAATGAGTACAATATAATGAGTCGATCCAAGTCTGTGATCAACTCATGAAGACAAAAGAACCAACAAATATTCATGATTAAAAAAAAGAGTTAATTCATATAAAAAGGAAAAAAATCATATTAATTAAAGAATAATATTATCACTTACATGAAAAGGCACTTGCAAATTTAATTGACAATTTTTGTATGATATGTATAGTTATAACAAGATGACTGCTTACAGGTTTATCATGATTAGAGGTATAATTAGATCAATTCAAGAATAGGATCAGATGTTAGGGTCATGGAGGCATGACTTTTCTTTAAAAAGTTGGATGAGGTACTACAAAAGAAAGAATCCTCACATGGGACATGAAGCTAGCAGGTGAATAATGTCATTAATGGGCATAGAAAGGAAAAGTAAGGCTCCATAGCCTTGAAGGTAGAGATGTGTAGACAGTTGCAAGCTTGATGTGGAAGGAAACAAAGAGCTTAAGAGGTGGTGTGTGAATAATCTCTATGTCAAGCATAAGATTTCTAGGGAAAGATTTGTTACATATGACTTAGATACCATCTAAAAGCTTAAACTAGAGTTCACAATGGAAGCAAGATGCCAATGCAAAGGAATTGGAATGCTCTCTCACTTCAAAAGTGTCACTGAATGAAAATGGATATCCATTGGGGAATGGAACTAAGTGGGAAAGAATGGCCAGGTGGAATGTGGCTGGAAAAGTGTTCATACCCAGGGAACCATAGTGCAGATGAGAAGAATGGGAGCACACAAGGCATCAAGGATATAAAGGAATTCAAGGACAACCAACTAAAATAGAAATAGATAAATAAATAAGTGAATTGAAACAAAAATTCACTAGGGTGCTTGAACCATACAATGAGGTTAAATTGCATATGCATTAGTAGGCATGATGATAGTAAATGCTTGGTGCATATGGATGTGTAATTTTTCATATGTACATGCTTGGATATGCATATAACATGTTGGTGAACTTAGAATAGTCTGTTATTATGAAATAATTTTTTAGTATGACTAAAGAATGGCTTATGTATTCAGGAAAAAGGATACAAGAGGGTTAAATATGTGGATGTTGTTGTTACTTATAATTTCCATTGAGGTGAAGACCCATGAGGATGGCAGAAATGGTGATCAAAATGATAAAGGGGGAATTTTGTGAGCTTCGACAAATATCAGTTGGTCAGAAAACAACAAGTAGGTTGGTAACAACCAGGCATGTATGCATTTAGTTTTTGTTGATGCATACATGTTGAAGGGGATCGAGGTAAGGGTTCCCTCAGTTAATTTTCAATATTTAAATTGATATGTAATGGCCGAAGGCCTAGAGTGTGTAAGTGTTATGGATGCTAGAATGCACTTAGATAAAATTTCAGTTGCATATTATGTTATGATTGGTTATGAGATCATCACTAGGTTAATTCAGGAGACATAATCCTTATATAACAATGAATGGCAATAAGCTGGTCATGTATGAGACTAGGACATGGCTAGATATGGAAAGGTTATGAACCACACAGGTACTAAAATCTTCCTATCTTTAAATAAAACTTGGACTGCAACATTTTTTCTAACACTAATGACCACCACATAATTATATTATTGGTGTAGTGTTTGAGTCGAAAAGGAAGGCATACAATTAATTGGGAAGACAATAGCAAGTATGTGGAGAATGTGTCAACACATTGACCAGAATTCCAACTTATGGATGGTGAGATACATGGCTGAGATAAAGAGCATTATGTAATTCAATGCAAGGTGCACTGAATAAGTATGCATGGAGAATTGCACTCATGCATAGTAAGTGATAGAATTGTATACTAAATGAAATGGTTGAATATGTTTTGTAAGTACATGCATATATATTATTGCATGGAA
>CBVK0101737946.1:0-15574 GCA_900067695.1 Picea abies | reverse complement strand
AATAGAAATCGTGTATTACTGTATATCTGTGTTTATGGTTGCATATCTGATACATTTATGTTATATTATTGAATATCTACGATATCTCTATGCATTTCTTTATTATATCTCCTTTCTCATTTCGTGCCAAAAATAATCCGAATGAGTGGTATCAGAGCATACTGCTCTTGATCATTTTTTTTAGTGCATGTCCCCGATGAGGTCTGAGTATAGAAAGTTAGGTCTCAATATTGTCTCTCTTGAAGAAAATCGCTCTCGCACACCCAAGAAACCCTTAATGGCAGAAGAAAAGAAAAATGACGGAGTAGATGATCCTATCAATCTGTTGCTTGAGCAAGCTTTCACACGACGGAGGGATGAAATGATGGAGAATTTTTCCCACATCCTTCAATGCCTACCGATAGCAAACTGCACATCTTAATCAAGTGACCACTTTGGAGGCACATCTCCTTTCAAGGTATAGGTTAATTTTATATTCCTGTATTTGAAGGACAGAGAGATGTAGAAGCCCTAGAAAAATGGTTAATTCTTCTAGAAGGTTATTTCTCTGTTCATAATTTTTCTGATAAAGAAAATATCACCTTCGCACTCCTTAAAGCTCTCCCTCATGTCAAACATTGGTTGGAAACCTATTGGGAGAAAAGTTCCATAGAGGATTTTGGAGTATATGGGGTCGAGCCCACTTGGGATTTTTTTGTGAATGTGGTAAAGGAACAGTATTACCATGTTGGAAACTATGAGGACCAGTACATGAGATGGACCACACTGCGGCAAGAGAGGGGCCAAGCAGTTTCGGAGTTCAACAATACCTTACATACCTTGCACACCAAGTTGGGTATCAAAGACTCTGAATGACATTTGGTTATAAAATACCGTGGGGCTCTACACAGATACATCCAAATTGACGTGGATTTTCTGGACATCTCATCATTCATTGCTACTTATCGATATGCTGTTAAATCGAGAAGAAATTTAAGCACCAGAACAAATGGGATTTTGGCTCTGCAAATATGCAACAACCAAAGTATGACAAAAACATCCCTAACAAACAGTCTCCCGAAAACCAGTCCAAGACACACGAAAATAAGGGTCATGGGAAGACAAAGAAGGACACCGAAAAATGGTACGATTTCCACAAAAGCCCCTGGAACAACACCAATGAATGTCACTCAAAACATTCATTTGTGGCTGAGATCAAAGACAAGGAGCCAAACCCTAATTTAGAATATGATTCTCAAAATACTGGTAAAGGAAAGATCATTGACATAGACCCCACTGCTATTGTCATGACCGCAACAATTCAAACAGAAGAACCAACAGATCCTGAAGAGGGGGAGCGCCTTTTTCATTCACAGATGTGCGTGAAGGGGACCCTGCTGTATTTTATTGTTGATAGTGAAAGCCATAAGAACCTCATCTCAGCAGAGGTCATCAAACAGTTGGGATTGTCGACAACACCACACCCACATCCATACAGCATCGGGTAGCTTCGCCAAGGATAAGATCTTCGTGTCAGCCAGCAATGTCGATTTTCATATGGCATCCAACCCTTCAAGGATGAGGTATTATGTGATGTTGCCCCACCAGATGTCTGTGATGTTCTCTTGGGCCAACCATATATGTGGAAGTGCCACACTGTTTATGAGTCTCAACCCCGTAGTGTCATTGTTTCTTTGGGGGGTCATCTCTATAGAATACCAGAGGTAGTTCTGACTACTATTCCAGCTAAAAAGTTCTGCAAGGTAGTATCTCATACTGCAAAATTCAACTTCTCGACAATCTGTTCAAAAGGGGAACAAAAGGACACTTCAACCACTATAGCTTTTCCCCAAGCACCTTCTATCCAACAGAAGCAAGTCGACAAGGTTGCCGAAAAGTGTAAATATTCCTTCTGCACACCATCCTC
The DNA here is from genome assembly GCA_900067695.1 of Picea abies. NCBI lineage: Eukaryota > Viridiplantae > Streptophyta > Pinopsida > Pinales > Pinaceae > Picea > Picea abies. Next base: position 13,668 of record CBVK0101737946.1, on the reverse strand, counting down.
TCATGTAGCCTGACTTTTTTAACAATCTCGGCCTCAACAAGTTTGTGACAGACTTCCACAAACTGAGCAACGTGACGTCTCCAATAAGGTAAGCAGCTCACCAAGATGCAAATTCAACAAACGCTTTTCCCTCTCCCTTGGGAACTTAACACAATGGAGACCATTGCTTCCTAAAGAGGGAGGATTGATCCAGGTTGATATCGGTGGTCACCCACCTTTTTCCGACTGGCTCAAAATAGTTTTCTGGCAATTTTGGCAATTTACTATTTTTAGCAAGTTTTAACTTCTGGGGCCATTTTGAGGGTCTAAATGAAGGTTTTTTGAGATATAGGTTCTCAATGATAGTCGAAGGCATGATTGATCCCCCAAAATGAATCTCCTCAGAAATACCTTTCCAACAAGCTATCATACGCCTAAATGGAGATCGTATGCAAAAGTTACGACCCCGGGAAGTTGATGTACTAACTTACCCAAACATTGCCCACATGACTTTTGGCGCTTCATCTCCTAGGTTTAGGTTTTTGGATGTCTAGGGTTTTTGGCATTCCTATTTATTGTAAAGCGGCCTTCGGAGCCTCATTGTAATCATCTTCTTGCGAATGCAAGTAGCCGTCACATCTCTTCTCAGAGATAAGATGCCACCATTCTAGAGAGTCTTTCACTATGTATTTTTACAGCATCAGTACATTTCTTTCATTAATAGAAATCATGTATTACTGTATATCTATGTTTATGGTTGCATCTCTAATACATTTCTATTATATTATTGAATATTTGTGATATCTATATGCATTTCTTTATTATATCTCCACTCTCATTTCGTGCTGAAAATAATCTGGATCAGTATCCCTCGCATCCCATTACGATGAAATGTCAACAACCCTCAGGCTAGGGAAACACACAACTACAGTCTGGTTGATGACTTGGCACAGTCTCCCACAGCCATGTCAATATTGTAGGTCCTCCAAACCTATCCAACTTAACAAAAATACTTACTTTCTGCCTTAGGGGTATTCAACCCTGCTGACACTAGACGGATCACATTTGATCTATAGTGTAGGGAACCTCGCATCCCCACTTTGGTAGATTTCTAGATACCAGTCAAGATTCATAAAACCATGGTTCATTGATGTATCATTGATGAAGGTGCATCCACATGAATCATGTCCAAGATTGTATGGAAGAAACCTGGCTCCCCTCAGCTCATACCATCCTCCATCACTTTGAGAGCCTATGATGGACAACCATCCTCTCCTGAAGGGATCTTTCAAAATTTCCCCATTGAGCTCGGGGGAAAAACCATCCTTATCAACATTGAGGTTATCGACACCCCGCTCAATTACAACATCTTGTTTGGATGTAGTTACATGTATGTTATGAAGAATGTTTCCTCTTATGTGTTTCAAGCGATGATGTTCCCCCATAATGGGAAGATCATCACCATCAAACAAGTCTCACATTACGAGCCTAACCACTCCTCTAACATCTATAACATCTTACCTCTTGTCCACACTAGTTCCAACACATATCCACTCATGGATATGGCCCCCATAATTTTCAAGGACCCATATTTACTAGGGGCATACCTCGAAGCACCTCCGCTCATACACTCCTCAACACAAGTGTGTGTCATATCTTCCAACAGAACTAAAAATAGAGATACCATTACTCCCACAGAGGCTTCTCCACTCCCTGACGTCCCACTAGTAGAAGAAATCCTACCTCGGGAATCCCCTAATAATCCTACAACACCACTTATCCCCGATTTCACCCTCCCCTAGGGTCAAATCCCAGTTTGGGATACAGTCCCCCAAGCCATTTCAAATTCCCTTATTCTACCCCCCAGCGTGGGTACAATATTTACAGGTAGTCACAATTCTTACCCTTCCCAACATGGTTCTCTCCATACTAGTATGGTATCTATAGCCACCCATGATGGTTCCACAACCATCCCTCCCTCCCTAAACAGAGGGAATCCTGATGCAGATTCCAATACTAACTCAGACCACACCTCCCTCACCCCCACTTGTTAGCACCACCATGACAACTAGGGGCAGACGAAAGAAGCAATATCCCACCACTCCACTTCCCCCCTGAGTTCAACCTCCTTGTTCACTTTTTGAGAGGGAGGGACACCCCACAAATAAATGTCCCTCTCTCCCCGAATTACGCAATTTGATCCAACTTCCTCAAGAAACCACATCGCTTGTCGCTTCACTAAGCACACCCAGTACTACCACCACATATCCTACTATAGGAAGTAAAGGGTTGCAAACAAAATTCATGTGTTTCGTCTATTCAGAGTATGGCCACTACACTCATCATTTCCTCGCCCTACCTCAATTTCAACAAACACTAACGGTAGTACGCCAAAGATTTCAGTAAGACCTCTCTCCACCCACTTCATCAAGTACCCATGTCATTGACATCCATTATGTCATGATTCCAATCAAAAAACGAATGAGGTTTCCTTGCTCTCTTTGTGACTCAATTTATCATTTCACATGCCACTGTCCTTCAATCATTGAATACAGACGTCGTCAAATGATCCTTATTCAAAATCCCCCAACCACCTCACTTATGGTGATACAAGTGATTCTCCCTATTCCTTCTCCAGATACTAATCACATCGCCTCCCCCAAACCTAAGTCACTTCCCAAACCTCCATGGTTCATGGATAGACTGTGGGAGGATTTTCCCCCAAATCCTCCCAATTCTCTGGTTCATTTCCCTCAGGAAATATTACCCCCAACCATAGTTTACAACCCACAGTGTCTTGACATTTTTTTATGTCAAGCACACCATCGCACCATAGTTTTGATACCCCCTCTACATCTTCCCCACCTAAATACAATCACACGATGACAATCACCAATGCTACTTCCTGGATCCCCTATATTCTCGCATTTTCTACTGCGACAAAGATATCATAGAGGAACTAACTACACCTGATTTCCCATGGAATGTGCTCCATCATAAAGCACTCTTTCTCTCATAGGAATCCTTTGACCCTCTTAGCCAAGCCTCCATATGTGCAATCTAAACCAAATATTTTCTTCCATCCAGGCATATAGACTGGTTCAACAACCCTATCCCTCCCACCGATGCTTTTGAAGAAGGAAACATGGCCATTATTTCCCCCATTGTAAAAATTGACATTTTCTTCAAACCAAGAATCATAGATGAAATCACCATTGGCACTACATTCTCCCCTGAGGAACTCATGGATTACAAATCTCTCTTTCAGGAATACCAGGATATTTTTACCTGGTCCTACACAGAGATGCTCGACCTTGATCCTTCTATTATCGAACACCACATTGACACATGGCCAAATGCCACCCCAGTACGTCAAAAGAAATGGCCACTATACCCATCCAAAGCAACGACTATCAAAGCTGAGATTGACAAAATACACGTTGCAGGGTTCATATACCGCATCGCATACATGTCATGGGTCTCCAACCCTGTCCATGTTAACAAAAAACATGGCACTATTCCCATTTTCACTAACTTTCACGATATCAATCATGCTTGTCCCAAAGAAAACTTTCCCACACCTTTCATCGACCAAAGTATCGATGACTGTGTAGGCCATCAGGCTCTATCCTTCATGGATGGATTCTCTGGCTACAATCAAATCCAAATCCATCCAATAGATCAGTACAAAACTGCATTTACCACCCCATGGGGTACTTTTGATTATCATGTCATGCCTTTTGGACTTAATAAAATAGGTGCTACATTCTAATGGGCCATGAATTATGTTTTCCATGATCTCACTTGCATCATCATCTCTTACTTGGATGACCTCACTGCTCGATCCAAGAAACAAACCCAACTTATACATGACTTACGATCAATTGTCTTTCAATGATGTCGCCAGTACAATATCTGCTTGAACCCCCTCAAATGTGTATTTTTTTTCACTGTCAGATGCCTCCTTGGGTTCATTGTCTCCCAAAATGGCATCACTATATACCCCCTCAAGGTCCAAGCCATCACAGAAATTCCAACACCTAGGAATTTGTGCCAACTACAGAGCCTACATGGAAAATCTAACTTTTTATGACGCTTTGTCTCAGATTACACCACTTGTGCACATGATTTACTTTTCTTATTGAGGCATGATATCCCATTTTGATGGGATGAACATGCCCAAACCACTTTTGATTATTTAAAATCAGTTCTCTCCAATGCCCCTTTGATCAGTCCCCCTGACTACGATCACGACTACATCCTCTACCTGTCGTCCTCAACCATTTCAGTAGCAGGAGCTCTCATCCAACTAGGGGATGATAATCACGAGCATGTCATTTACTACATCAGTAAAAAACTTTTAGGATCACCCGTGAAGTATAATTATGAAGAGAAACTCACCCTTTTTGTTGTCCTCGCAATCCATAAGTTGTGTCATTATATCTTTCTTCGCACTACTAAAGTCGTGGAGGATTCCAACCCCATGCAATACTTTCTTAGTCAAAGACAAATTAATGGAAAATTTTCTCGATGGATCGTCATCATTCAAGAATACGACCTTGATTTTTCAACTCCCAAAAGCAAGAAAGCACTTGTTCTCACTGAACACCTCACAATGTTCCCCTCAAACACTACAATTTTGCCCATTAATATAAATTTTCCCGACGAACACCTCTTCTACATCCCATTGGATGACCCCTAGTATGGTGACCTTCTCGTCTACCTTCGGACACAGAATTTTGGGTCTCATATATCTCAAGATGATCATTGGCACATTCAAAATCAGGCCTCTCGATACCTCCTCATCAACGACATTTTGTATCGATGTGGGGTCGACACCATGCTCCACCGATGTTTGACCATCGACGAAGTCAATAGAGTCTTGAATGATTTCCATAGTGGTGCTTGCAGAAACCACCTCTTAGGGATGTCCACCACCCAAAAAATAATTCAAGCTAGATACTTCTATCCCACATTATTTCATGACTGCATCCACATTGTCAAGCGATGCGACAAATGCCAACTTTATGCACATAAAGCACGAGCATCGCCCGCTCTTCTACATCCAGTCATCACTATTGAACCCTTATGCAAATGGGGCATTGACTTCATGAATTTCAATCCTCCATCTATCAATGGACATAATTTCATTGTTGTGGTAGTAGACTACTTTACCAAATGGGCTGAGGCCATGCCTACCTTCAACAATACCGATGAGACAACAACACATTTTTTCTTCAACCACTTCATTACACGTTTTGGAGTTCCACTACAGTTAATCTCTGATCATGGGAAACACTTTGAGAATGATATCTTTGTCAAACTCTCCTCAAGGTTAGGCTTCTCCCATGAGTTTTCCTCCCCATACTACCCTCAGTCCAACGAACATTTTGAGGTTGTTAACAAAGTCCTCAAAACCATGTTACAATGCACTGTCAACAAACATAAGACCAACTGGAATCATATGTTGTTTTTAGCATTATGGGATTATCGTATACCAGTCAAGACTGCCATTGGTTTTACACTGTTCCATATTTTCCATGGGATTGAAGCCACCCTCCCCATCAAGTGAAAAATTCCCACATTACGCACCACCATCGATATTTTACCTGACACTCCTCCAATGGAGCAGCACTTGTTGAACTTAAAGTCATTTGATAAATATCATCGATCTTCCTTACAGAACAATGATGCAGATAAAAAATGGTTGAAGTCCACCTTTGACCTCCATGTCAACCTTCGCTCATTTAATGAAGGAGATCTCGTCCTTGCCTACGATATCACTCACGATACTCTCAGTCATGGGAAATTTTAGTCATTATGGCATGGACCCTACATCGTCCAACACTGCCTCACTAAAGGTGCATACATCCTAGCCTCTCTAGAAGGATATCCTCTCAAAGAACCCATCAACAGGTTGTACTTAAATTTTTTTTAATCCTGAGCATAGTCATTCTACACTAGGCTTTTTCTTTTTGTACACATTTGTATAATTTTTAGTCTTCTTTTGTTCCCTCTGTTATCAAATAAAATTTTCAAAGCCTTAGGGGTTTGTGTTTTCTACCTAAGTCTATATTTTTTCCTGTCTCTCCTTTTGTAGACCTGATTGTAAGTTTTTCCTCTAGGCTTGTATTTTTTCTTTTGTTTGCCTTCATCTGTTTGATCGACCTATTTTCTCTAATATCAATCGCTTCTCTCTTTGCCTCTGTCAATGATCATTTTTTTTTCCTGAGCCATCAGTTTGTCATCTAGGTAAATTTTCATAGAAACCAAAGTCGTAAGAACAAGTGAAACACTTAGAGTAGCTTGATATGGACTCAAATCAATCAAGCGAGCAATATGACGCAACACCCCTACCTCAATAGAATATGTACGACCTCCTGGTCTTAGGATCCTTCTAAAATTCCACCTGAGTTGGATTGACTCTTCGATTTCCCCATAGTAAATCCCACAATAAAACACGCACACATGTGCATATCCACAGGTCCTTATGATTTATGCATGTGTGAACATACACAAGGCGTTAACTCTCACCCACGTGACCAATAGCTATGACCACGACCTTTACTGAAAGGGTATTTCACTTTGCGACCTCACAAATATTGATGTAAGTCCCCTCGAATATTCAATCTTCTAAACTTGAAAGGGATAATGGATCTTGACTCCTCCCTTTAATTTTCTCCGATGTGACCTTTGATTAAAACCCGGGGCTCAATCTTTTCGGCACCTCGGGATTTCGCTTATCGACGTTTTTCAATGAAACCACTTCTTTCGCCGACTTTCTAAACCACTACAAACCCTTTCCATGGATCAATGACTCTGATCTCTCCTACAATCAGACGGTCCTAGTTCTTTCAAGACTTCACAAATCAAGAATTCGTGACTCTCGACTCCGAGCCACAGCTTCCTCCACTTCCTGAATTCTGAAATAGCAAATTTCAAGGACGTGAGATAACCAAATCTCGTTGATCTGAATCCGACAACCTCTATTCCTATTGAGCTTCAGATACTAAGTAAGTCTTGGCCTTATCTTCCTTTCTGGTTTGACTAGATCCAATGACCCGTGGTAAATCGACACTTCTCCACGAAGCAATTCCACCATCCAATTAGACTTCTGAAATATTTCTTCGACCAAGCACCGATGTCAATATTTCTGAGATTTTCTATCTGTTGGGTGACTTCAACACTTGATTTACCTTGAACCCTTCAAGGTTCTTATCCTCCTGATATTTCTCTTGCAAACTCAAGGATTCAATGGGTTCCCACACGCACTACTTGCGACATTCGCAAATAACCCCTAGTTATTTGATCCTTCGACTCTATGCACTCTTTGCGATAACAATATTTCAATATTCCTCTTGGATTGGTAAAATCCAAGACCTCACCCAACCTTTGCACACCTTGCATGGCTCTGAGTTAACCTTTCACTTCAATTTATATGAGAACAATGGTATCTCTCCTAAGCTTTTTGAGATAAAACTCAGAACTTTGTCAATGCACACCTTGCAGATGTTCGCTGCACTTCTTGTAGGAATTATCAAGAAGAGAAACAATTGAAACGCATTCTTCCTCTCTCATAGACTTCATACATTTAACATGAAATAATAAAGATAACACAACATTGAAATAAATGCATAATCAAGGAAACAAAACAGATGTAAACATACCATTCAACAGATGTAAACAATAAGCATAATAACACCATGAAAATTGAGTCAAAGCTTCATATATTAACTCAAGTGTTCCTGTACATGGGTTATTCTCTATAACTCTCTGCTACAACTCAACAACTTACATAATTCTCTATTTCTCAATAATATTTTTCTTTATACAATGATACAAGCGAGGGTGTCTATTATTCTATTTTCCCTCCTACAGCTCTAACTACCAAATCGGAAATTAAAAACTACAACTACCTTGCATTCAATACACATAAATTCCTCCATATCCGACAGATGTGAGGAACGCTCAAGATCTGTTTACAATATCCAAAACATAAATGTAAATATGTCTCCCAACTATTACATTAATGTCTCCTCATTTAATATTTAAAACATTTTCAAAATGTGCGCTGGTGCATTCCCAACTATCTTCCACCTTTGTGCTTGTTTTGTTGGATGCTTGCGATGCTTCTGCATCATACTCCCTTTTCTAAAAAAATCATGAACTCCTATTCATGAGATCTTGTAGCATCTGTCCATGTCTTTGGATATCTTCTTTTCTTTCCCAACTGGCATCTTCAATCAGATGTCCTTTCCACTTCACTAAGTATTCGAAATATGTTTTCCTTCAGGTCTTCTTGCTGACTCTCTCATCAATGATCCTTTCCATCTATGGCTTTTCAACTATAGGCATCTGTTTAACCCATTGGACTTCCTTTTGATCCTCTGATCCTGCTGTTTCATCTACTCTGTAAGGATACATATCTTTTGTGTTGAATATGGGCGATATTCCTATCCCATTTGGTAATTCAATTTCATAAGCATTGGCTTTGAATTTCCTCAAAATTTTACACGACCCAATTTTATTCATTTTAATCTTATTATATGTTCCCCTTGGGAACCTTTATTTTCTGAGATGCGCCAGAACCAAATCACCTACTTCAAATTGAATTTCTCTTCTGTGTTTATATACTTTGCACTTGTACTCTTGATTTGAACTCTGCAATCACTCCTTAATTATGTTGTGAAGCTCTTTCATTCCCTCTGCAATGTCCTCAGCACTTGGACTCCTGAATTCATCTTTTTCTGAATCTTTCAATTTAGAAACTCCTCTTTGTTGCATTCCATATACAATTTGGAATGGGTTGTGCCCTGTGATTCTGTTAAATGAATCATTGTAAGAAAATTATGCTTGTGGAAAAATCTAATCCCATTGACTGTGATGTTCAACTACTAAACTCCTCAACAAATATCCCAAGCTTCTATTCACTACCTCAGTCTATCCATCCGTCTGAGGGTGATATACTGAGATAAAAGATAATTTAGTCCCCAAATTCCTCCATAAGGTCCTCTAGAAATGACCTACAAATTTGGTATCCCTGTCTGATACAATACTCTTGGGTAAGCCGTGAAGTCTAGCAACTTCTTTGAAAAATAGATTGGCAACATGTGTTGCGTCACTGGTTTTCTGACATGGAATGAAATGTGCCATTTTACAAAATCTATTGACTACCATGAATATTGAGTCACACCCTCTTTGTGTGCTTGGAATTCCTAACACAAAATCCATACTTACCGCATCCCATGGCTTCTCTGGTATCGATAATGGTTGATACAACCTTGTATTCTATCTTTTTCCCTTCACGTGCTGGCAAATTCTGCACCTATTCATGAAATTCTTGACATTGGTTCTCATCCTCGGCCAATAGTATGAGCCATTAAATTTTGAAAAAGTATTATCATGGTTGAAATGTCTAGCCAATCCTCCACTATGATTTTCCTTCAGAAGGTTCTCTCTCATAGAACTTTTCAGAATACACAACCGATTACCCCTGAACAATAGTCCATCTTGAATCATATATTCAGTACATTGTCTCCTATCTCTAAGAATTGGATTCTCACATGCTTCATAGGATTCTTTTAAATATGCATTGTCTCAGTACATTTCCTTGAGGTTATCAAAACCTAAGGTCTTTACTCTGAAATCCTGCAGAATCAAACATTTCCTGCTCAAAGAATCAACAACTTTGTTAGCAGTTCCAGAAATATTCTTTATAACAAAAGTAAAATTCCGCATATATTCAACCCATTTTGCATGCTTCTAGTTCAATTTATCCTATCGAGTTATGAATTGTAATGCATGGTTATCGCTATACAATAAAAACTCTTTCAGAACCAAGTAATGTCTCCATTTTTTCAACGCCTGTATGACTGCATAAAACTTCTTGTCATACGTGGAATATTTCATCTTTGCATCATTCAAATTCTCCTTGAAGTATGCAATCAGTCTGTTGTCTTGGCTTAAGACCGCTCTAATCGCAAATCCACTTGCATCACACCTGAATTGAAATGTCTTTCTCAAATCTGGTAAAACCAGAACTGGTTGTCCAGTTATCTTCTCCTTCAACAACTTGAAACTCTTCTCTTCTTCCTCTGTCCAATGAAAAGATTTGTGTCTTTTCTTGACTGTGTCCATCATCGATGCACATATCGCACTGAAATTTCAAGTGAACTTCCTGTAAAAACTAGGCAATCCTTGGAATCTCTGAACTTCAAAGATACTCTTAGGCGATGGCCAATCCTTGATTTCTTTTACCTTCTTTGGATCCATCTTTAATTCGTTCAAAGAGATTACAAAACCCAAATAGACGAGTTTTGTCTTCATGAAAGACGACTTCTTCAAATTGATCAACAATTTCCCTTGCTGTAATCTTCTCATCACTGTAGCTAAATGCTTCATATGTTCTTCTTCAGTCTTACTAAAGATTAGTATATCATCAAGATATACAATTAAAAACTTTCCTATGAAATCTTTCAAGACTTCATTCATCAGTCTCATAAAATTATTGGGGGCATTCGTCAAACCAAACAACATGACAAGCCATTCATACAGTCCTTCATTTGTTTTGAATGTTATCTTCCATTCATCACCTTCCCTCATTCTAATCTGATGATATCCACTTTTCTAATCAATTTTTGAAAAAAACTTTGCTCCACTCAAGCAATCCATCAAGTCATCCATCCTTGGTAAAGGAAATCTATACCTAATGGTGATTTTGTTTATATCTCTCGAGTCTGTACACATTCTCTAGCTACCATCTTTCTTTGGGATTAACACTATAGGTACAATGCATGGACTCAAACTTTCTCTAACCAATCCTTTTTCCATCAAATCTTGGACTTCCTTCTTAACTTCTTTATTTTCCTGCGGTGTCAATTTGTACGCTACTTGTTTTGGTAAAATCGCTCTAGGTATAAGATTAATGTGATGGTTTATGCCTCTGATATGTGGCAATGAACAAGGTAATTCGTCGACTACAATATCAGTAAACTCCTCCAGTAGTTCCTGAAACTCCTCAGGTAGATCATCTATCTTGGTACTAGTTAAGATGACTCTAGGTTTTCTTAGCACCACAAACTGCATGCCTTCTTCTTTCTTGACTTCATCAAGAAGTTCCTTCCCACTCATGATAAGTATGGTATTGTTCACTTCTATTTTTACTTCCTTGTCTTTAATTGGTAGCAACATATGCGTTCTACCATTCTTCTCCAAGGTGTAAGTGTTCTTTATCCCATCATGAACAACATTCCTGTCATATTTCCATGGTCTTCCCAACAAAAGATGACAGACATCCATGGGAAGAACATCACATAAAATTTCATCATTATATCCCCCTATCTTAAATTCAACTAGGCATTGTTTAATGATAGTTACCTGATGTCCCTTTAGGAACCACGATACTTTGTATGGGTTTGGATGTGCAACGGTCTCCAATCCCAGCTTCTCCACCATCTCTGTGGATACTAGATTATCTATGCTCCCACTGTCCACTATTACCTTGCATACCCTGTCTTTGGTTTTGCAAGCAGTCTGAAACAAACTGTTTCTTTGGGCTAGTTTCTCTGCCTCCTTCTCTAGCTTCAAGAGAACTTTCCACATCATGAAGGATATTTCTCCCTCAGCATCTTCTGCCTCAACATTCCACCCTTGAGATTCGGCAATGTCAGTTTCACCACCCTCTTTCTTCCTATCTGGACACTCATAGGATTTGTGTCTGATTTTTCCATAGACAAAGCACTTCACTTTGCCTCCTCTACCTCTTCCTCTTCCTTTGGTTTGAGGAAAAGTATTTCGGTTAGGATACTGTCTCCCCTGTGAGCTTCCTCCTCTCTCCGATTGACTTTGAGGTTTCTTCCCCACATCTTTAGACTTCTGAGTTATGTCCTGGGCACTTACCTTGCCTACGCTTTGAATTCGACCTCTGGCTCTTTGACCTTGCTTTTAGGCCAATTTTTCTTTAGCCTTCATAGACATTTGATAAGCATCTTCTACATTTTGTATCATCATCATGCTTATCTCATATTGAATTTCATATCTTAGGCCATTCATGTATCTGGAAACCTTCTCATCGTGACTTTCTCGATGACCTACTTTGATTTTTATCCTCTAGAACTCTTCAGTGTATTCTTTCACTGTCATCATCTTCTGTGTCAAATTCTGCATCCTTCGAAACAAATTAATTTGGTAGTCTCTGGGTATAAACTTGGCTTTCATTTTTGCAACCATCCTATCCCAGATTTTGATTCTTTGTTTTCCTTTGCAACGCCTATCAGCTTGCAGTTCATCCCACCATAGTGTTGCATGCCCTTTCAGTCTAGTGACGACATGTTTGACCTTCTTATCTTCCTCGACATCCTCATAGTTGAAGTATTTGTCTAGAGCTCTAAACCAATCTAGTATCTATTCAACGTCTAAGTTTCCTTCATACATCGGAATGCCCATATTTTTCCTAGCTACGATTCTTGCAACAACTATGAATAGATGTTCTTCTACAACATCTTCAGCTATGACTTATTCTTCAGCTCCAACCTCATTTTCCCTTTCATCTTCACTGACATCTCCAACATCAACTGTCTGTCTCTATGTTGTTTCCATAGCATTCAATCGAGCACGTAGTTCTCTCATTTCCCTTTCCACAACTGGATCGAGAATTGGTATCTATTTCCACAGAAAACAAAAACAAAAGTTGAAGTTCTCACTCTGATACCACTATGACACAACACCCCTACCTCAATAATATCTGCACGACCTTCTCGATCTTAGGATCGTTCTAAAATTCCACCTGAGTCAGATTGACTCTTCAATTTCCCCATAGGAAATACCAAAATAACAAACACACAAGTGTGTGTATCCACAGGTCCTTATGAGTTATGCATGTGTGAACATACACAAGGCATTAACTCTCACCCACATGACCAACAACTATGACCACGAACTTTACCGAAAGGGTATTTCAGACTTCGCAACCTCACAAATCCTGATGTAAGTCCCCTTGATTCTTCAATATCTGAAACCCAAAAGAGATAACAGATCTTAACTCCTCCCTTGACTTTTCTCCGATGTGACCTCTGATTAAAACCTGGGGCCCAATGATCTAGATTTATGTAGGAACACAATGAAATATAGAAATACACATAAACACAGAGATGTAGCGGAAATAAGACTTCATTTCATTAATAACAAATGAGTGAAATATGCTTACAGACAGAATGGAAATAACTAGCTAGGGTGTTGGTAGCTTATCTCTGAGAAGAGATGTGGCCGCTACTTGCATCCGTGAGAAGATGATTACAATGAGGCTCTAAAGGCCCTTTTACAATAAATGGGAATGCCAAAAGTCCTAGACATCCAAAAACCTAAGCCTGGGAGATGAAGCGCCAAAAGTCATGTGGGCCCCGTTTGGGTAAGTTGGTGCATCAACTTCCCAGGGTCATAACTTTTGCATACGATCTCTGTTTTAGGCATATGATAGCTCATTGGAAAGATCTATCCAAGGCCTACAACGCTTGAGGAAAAATAGCATCATTATATGCTATTTTTCGACAACAACATACCCAAAAAAACATCGTTTAGGGCCTCAAAATGGCCCTAGAAGTTCAGGACCCGAAAAAACTGCTAAAAATAGTAAACTGTGCGAAAACTGAAAAACTGAAAGAAGCAATGGTGGGGGTCCAAGTGGAATAGGTG
>CBVK0101737939.1:0-10841 GCA_900067695.1 Picea abies | reverse complement strand
GAGGGGGAATGTAAGCTGGTAGGATGGTTGGCACTAACTTCACATTGGCTACATCGTCTCTATGCTTAGTTCTCGATTTTGCGCCGACTCGAGATGTTCCAATTTGAGAAGTTGATGGGGATGCTGCCACACCTCTCGATGATGAGGCTTGGACTCCCATGGACATTCCTCTTTTCAACATGAATCCTTTTGTCCTTAACCTAGCAAGTATTTCTCTCACCGATTCTTCTGCTGCGCTAAGCTCGTCGGGCATGTAAGCTTAGGATCACTGTCTCGAGCTGTCAATGGATTGTCGGTACCATAATAAGATAGAGAGTAAAGCTGGAGTAATCATTGTTTCATAATGTGGGTATTTTGTAAGCTCAAGTTATCAATTGGAAAAAGTGTCTTCCAGGCATGGCACAATGGAATAAGTAAGTAGCTCTGCAATGGACTGCTTGCAACGGATATGAAGCTTCCATGACCGTTGATCTATCCATTAAGGTGAGGTCCAATGGTCTGGTGGTGGATTTTTAATTCTTTTCTGCCCGTTTGGGGTGGAATTCGAATGGGTATATCGGTCAACGACTATATTGCTTTTCCATGGCAAAGTATTGAGTGTCGTTGTTCTGATATCCTGGCGAAGTTCAAATTCTGCATGTTTTCCTTCTATGGGGTTCCTTTTGGCACATTTTGTAATTTTTCTAGCTTCGCTTTCTTCTTCATGATTTTCCTCGACTTCTTGCTAGTGAGCTTCGTCTCAATCAACCTTTTTCCATTCTGATTCTTTTCTTTTTTACACATGGTAACTTTGCGTTGTGGGGTAGGGTTTAGGATCGATGTTTCTTCCTTCATTGGATTTGGGGTATGTGCCCTACTTTCTTTTTCTTGTACTCATTCAGCTCTGACATTCAATTCTTGATACCTAAATAACTTTGTGTTATCCTCCTGTTCTTTGATTAAGTGCACTATTCTTCTGGCCACGAAAGCATTTAACTCTTGCTTCTTTTGTTCTAAGTCTGCCTCTTCTTTCTTTCAATTCTGATCTTTCGCAATACAAGTTTTTCCTAACAAAAATGGAAATGGAGCACTTCTTTCCATGAACTTAATAATCTCAAAATATTCTTCTATTGAGGTGCCATGGGTAGTCATGGCTATCTGGGTAATCCGCCCACATAAGGTTACCAATTTTCCTTTAAACAAGATTAATCCTCCTAGTGAAGGAAGCAGAGCAGGTCTTCCTAGGGTTTACCAAGTGATTTCAATCATGATGTTTATTAGTGTTTCCTCATCCAAAGTACAGTGAATGTAGAAGTCCCCTATTCTCACTTCGACTTGTTCTTTCTTCTTGAGGATCTCTAATAAGTTGATGTCTCTATGATCATTCAGGGTGTGTTTCATTTTCAGTAACATAATCTCTGATTCTTTTTGGGGTTTCTCTATAATCTGATTCTCTTGATTTCCTTTAGGTTTTGCTTGCTCTATATTCATGTTTTCAAGTCTATCAATCATTCTAGGGCAATCTAGTACTTCATGGTCCATAGCCTTACAATAGAGACAATTCATTCTTCCACTAGGGCACTCCTTAGCTAGATGTCCTGGTTTTCTGCAACTGTAACATAGGGTCAATCCTCTTTTTATTTTAAATGATCCCCAATTTTTTCTATACTACGTGCCAGGATCATGGTAGCTAGCTTGCAGCAAATTCTTTCAAGGATCTTGCATCCATCTGTTAGTCTAGACATTTTTTCTATGCATAGGCATAGCATATCTATCATTATTCATGTCAAACTTTCTTTCATCTAACAATTCCCTAATTTTCAAGCTAGGAAAAAATATATCAAGCATACCTAAATCCATGCTTTAGAAACAAAAATTTCCACTTATCACTTTTACTTTTCTTAGAGCACAAAGCGTTCAAATCTCGCTTCTTTTCTTCAGATCTGATCTTCCTTTCTTCAGATCTGACCTTATTCCTGGTACAAAGCTTCATGTTTGAGTAAAGAATTGTGCACTAGGGCAACAGATCTACACACAAAGCTTATTTTTCACAAAGCTTCTTCTTCTTTAGTTCCCAACAATCACAATTTCAGGTCCCGACAACTGAACCATTTTTTGGCACAGGGGTAGACACAGGGTTCAATGCTCAAGAGTGCACCAACAAAACCCTAGCTACCAACCCTTTTGGCAACACTTGTGAAGCAGATGCAGTCTCAACCGAGGTAGAGGCAGGGGTGGTTGCAAGACTCAGGTGTTTGAAACCTTAGTTGGGACACAGATCTGTGATTATCTTTCTTATAGTGCAGTTAGCATCAGTTATTCCTTAACATACATTCATTAATACACTTCGCAGAAAGCACAAAGCACCGCAATAATCACTCAGATATGGCACTTAGCAATGATAAACATGTTATACCTAATAGATTAAGCACTTAGAATCTTATATATCATATCTAGCATGCATTCATATCTCATAAGAATAAAGAATCAATAGATCTATCTAAACATATCAAAGCACTTAGCAAGAGAGAGACAACCACATCAACACAATACACAGAGTTACTGTGGTTCACCCCCACCCTGGGGATATGTCCACAAAGTCTTCTTCTGTTATTATCTTCTATAAACCAAGTTACAACACAAAGCCTTCAAGATCCTACCTTGCCTAGGACAAGAGATCTTCGCAGCTTGCTAGATCCTCTTTCCCTGGGTAGATCCAAGCACTAAGTCCTTCCCTAACCCATGCACCCAACACTTACAATACTTATAATAGGCACAGAGCTCTTATAGTCACACAAATGTCTGATCACATAGATCTACTTTATTCACTAAGCCATTCACTTTACATCACATAGTTTATGCATGCATATCTCTTCTTACATTGCCTACCCTTCTATTTATACATACAAAAGGCCTAAATAAGGGTTGATATCCCTTTTCCATTACAATATTCCCAAAAAGCTCCAAAATCCCAAAAATCCCTAAAAAGGGGTGAAGATCCCGTGATCTCCTCTTCTCCATGCACTCCTTCTCTGACTGGATGTCGAAGTACCAAAAATGGTCAAATATGACCAAGTATTCCTCAAAACTTGGTCAAGGGCCAACAGGGTGACATACACCTTTCACGTGTGGATGTGACCAAATTTGATGGCTCGGATCCCACTGGTTGGGTAACTCAAATGGAACATTATTCTCTTTGTATGACATTATAGATGAGTTGACAAAACTCCGGTATGGTGTTCTCCATCTATATCAAGAACATTGGCAATGGTGGCAATGCAAATATGACCAAGTATTCCTCAAAACTTGGTCAAGGGCCAACAGGGTGATACCTTCCATATTTCCGTCTAGGCTTCAACAAGACTTTCCTGAACTCTTTCAAGTTTGTGCTCCACCTAAATCTTGGCCTGTTCTTCCTATTTTCTGCACGCTTGACCAAGGATTTCTTCCTCCCTTGCGAACTCTGCAGACCTTTTGGCTTGCTAGAGCCTCTACTCTAGTTGATCAATTGAGGCCCTAATCATTCTGACTAGCTGCGTTATTGGCCACTGTGCAAGGTCAGCGGAAGAAGGGGTGGAATCCCTGGGTTCTCGGACCTGTAGTGAAAATCCATTGGACGTTGAGCTCTATGAGGGATTATTATAGATGGTCCTCGCACAAGCCTCAACCTCAATGTTGATGGAAAAAGTGTTAGAACTTATATTCTAGACAGACAGAGTTGCATCAACTCTGTGCACTGTTGAGGGTTTTGAAGAAATATCTCCATATGTTCCTATGATGACGTTGTTCTTTGTTCTGAAGTCGTCTCAGGTTCCTTCTAAACCTATGGTATCTCCACCTCTTTATGTGGCTCTTCCTCCAATGTTGCTCTTCCCATGGCACCCTCAACCTTGATCATTGAGGAAGTGTGTTGGGGACTTCCAACTTGCGGATTTTCTACTGTTTTCATCTTCATTGAAGACAAAGTGTCCTTATGTGGCACAAAAAGTATGATCTATTGGCCCTGGGGTTCAGGGCTTAGGCCAGTCAATTGTAGCCTCTACTCAGGTACTTCTAGATTTGGACCAGGAAGTTCTAGTCTTTGCTCTAGTATTTATAGGGGATCGAGCTACATGGGTTGTGAATCATTGGTTTGGGATGGAATGTGGGTTTTTGGAGGTGGCAACTGGGGTTTTGGTGGTGATGGATTTTTATTAGTGAATATGGTGGATGGAGTGGTTTCAGTCTCATGGTCATCCTGGATATGTATGATATGAGCTGCTTGAGTCACTGAGCGAGTGCAGGGGACGGTGGATGAAATGGGTTGGGGGTTCATAACCTTTCTCAATGAGATCCCAGTCCTAGTTTTCTTGGCCATAGGCTCTATGAAGAATGTAGCACTAAGGATTTCATTGACATCCTTACCTGACAACATAGCGTTCTCCGACAGTTGTGGGAACATCGACAATGTTCCTCTCTTGCGCTCTAGTGGCTATGTATCTTCCTCCTCTTTGGAGTCTATTTGTGTTGGAGATTATTTCTTATGTACCTCTAGGCCTGAGCTCAATGCTTCCCCTTCTTCCCGACCCTTTTTCTTCAGTATCTCGATGGGAAAAACATATTGCATCCCCATCTTGCGTGAGTTGCGTTTGACTCTAAGCCATGACATCACCTCCTTGTCGAAGGCCTCCTATTCCAAATAGAATGGAAGCATGCATGAATGGAAGTCCTCCATGTTGGCATATCTTGGCCATACAAATGTATGGTGGTAGTTCATGCTAAATGCTATGTCCCACGTGTTGTAGTTGAGAAGTTATTGTGGGATGTGCAACCTCTGTGTTACATAGCTCAACCTGTTGTACCACTTGGAGAATGTCATGTTGTTGAAGGTGATGTTCTCCAAGTCTAACCTTGAATTCTAGGGATCAATTTTTTTTTCTAAGTGCCCCTTATCTACTGGCACCAATTGTCTTTCGGTAGGATCTATCCACTTGAGCATTGTGAATGCAAGAAACAAGTAGACGTAGGCGAAAGTACCACCTTTGTCTTGTGCTTCCTCACAGGCCACGAGAAATTACTCCAGTAAGTAGTTGCACCAGTTGAAGACAACGCCATTGGTGCAAACATTTTCCACTGATAGATAATCCAATGTGCATTCTCCCTTCTAGTAGGACCTCATGAATTGTCTAGCTATGATGTAGCAACCAATATTGACCATCTCAGGTAGTATGGTGTCAATCTTGGCTATGTGACACCCCATCTGTGTGTGAAACCTTTCATATTAGATGGGCTCCCCCTTCTTCTTACCATGCTTTTTGGGACCTTGGAAACCTTTGGATATGTCCTCACCCTTGATGGACAATCTAGTAGGTTGGTGGATATCTTCTATGTGGATTGGATATCTCCTATCAAACTATAGACTTCTATTATGCACCCTGCTGATCAAAAAATTGGTAAACCTCGTGACATCCCCTGTGGTGTCGAAGACTTGTAAGTCCCTAAGGTTCATGATGGTAGATTTGACCAAATTAATAAACTCGAGATTTTTCACAAACTGCATACCTCCCAAATCGTCTGGAGCGACACTCCAGAAAATGTCTATGTTCATCTGGGGGAATGAGACCTAGTCTGTTAAGTTAAGGTTGAGGATCTTGACTTGCTCCACCTTCCCCTTGAGATCACCCACAACCTTGACTCGGGGGTCGGCTCCCTGTAGCTCTCAGCATTGTGATTATGAACTATCAATAAATTTTGCAGTCAAAACATGGATTGGGGATCACAGCTAAGGGCTGAGGGATTGCACAGGCTTGATCACTCTTCAGATTTCATAAATCTCTAAATATTTTTGGGAAACAATGCATCCTAAAACAAGTTATAAGAGCCTTATACTCAGGATTATCTGGAAAATTAAGTAATAACTGTTATTCATTATTACCCATAGAAGCAACTTTGATCTGAGTTGTCTGACGGGATTGGTTAATGGGGTAAATCTCTCGGGTGATCTCAACAATTATTGGGAAAGTTGGTTAGGGATGTGGCCTATTTTAGACCTTTCCATTTGACGGATGAGAATATCGACATGAATACCAATGTCATATTCACGTGTCAAAAATTTATGGCTTAACCGAATTCAGACAGGGTACCGTAGTATTAATAAAGGTTGTGACTTGACTAGGTTCTTGTGGCACATGTACTCATATTGAATTTGGATTCTCTTTCCCTCTGAAAATAAAAGGGGTCCCCATCATATTAATTATTGTCATTAATAGGTTCTGGACACTTCTGATCCTACGTGGTTGATTAAGTAGTTCTGCATCAAAACAAAACTTAAATGGAAAAGTGAACTACATGTCATGGCACAACAAGGCACTCTTCGACTTTATTAATTGAATCCACAACAATTTGCAAGAAAATTCAAATCTAACTACTATACATGCTTATTTAGACTAGATTAGCAATCCTTTAGTCCAGTTCATAGACAAATAGGGTTTCAGGCGAGCTTTGTTCACCCATCCTGGCTGCAACATACCATCTAGTTCCGTAAGTCTGACTGCTCCAGAAGGTTGTATCTCCGCAACTATAAATGGTCCCAACCAATGCAAGCACAACTTTCCTAGATGCTTCTGGTATTGAATATCATAGAGTAAGACCTTGTTTCCTTGCACAAATACTTTTGTCTTAATATGTCTGTCATGCCAAGATTTTTTTCTTTCTTTCTCAATTGTCTGATGGAAGTCTGCTAAAAACCTAGTCTCTTCAAGTTCTTGTAAGTCCATGAGCCTCTACGCAACTGATTCATCCTATGTCATGTGTGTAAATTGTGCAATATACAAACTTGGAGTAATGAATTTTGCAGGAACCATATCCTCTTTCCTATAAACTAGCTGAAATGGAGTGTACTTGTGGATTTTCTTTGTGGTTGTCATGTAAGACCCTAGTACTGCTGGAAATCTGTCATCCCAATCTTCTCTATTTGCGCAATAGATATTTGTTAATCCTCTATCAGGAATCTTGTTAAACTCTTCCACTATTCCATTGGCTTGCAGATGGTAGGGACTACTTTTATGATGTTGGATCAAGAACTTTGTTGTAAGATTTGCTATTGTACTACTGATAAAATGAGCTCCTTGATCACTAGTCAGACTCCTGGGACATCCAAACCATGTGATAATATTTTAAAAAATGAACCTAGCAACAGTATTAGTCAAACAATCCTGAACAATTTCTTCCTCAACCCAATTTGTAAGGTAGTTAGTTTTGCTAATAATGTACCTATCCTTTGAATGTTTAGTTATGGGGTTGATTGGTCCAGTGAAGTTAACCGCCCATTTTTTGAACTCTTGTAGAGCTCGAACGGGCTGAAGAGGAAATTCATCTCGTTGTGATGGATTACCCACTCTTTGAAAAACATCACAATATCTGCCATATGCATTTACATCCTTGAAGAGAATGGCCCACCATAGTCTAGCTTGGAGGACTTTCTACGCAGTGGACTTTCCTCCAACATGACCTCCCACAACTCCACTATGGCACTCCCACAGGATGTCTTATCTCTCATGATCTAAGACACATATCCTAAGGATACTATCTAGGCCCAACTTATACAATTTCTCCACAATCAATTGATAGTTTCTCTAACCACCATATGAGGTTTCTGAGTTGCGGAGTACGTTTCGGGAAAGGACCCTGTACTTAATAAGATTTCTATGTCTTCTAGGTATTTTGTTATGGCCTCAACCCAGAACAGGTCTGCAGCTGGGAGCTGATCATCGATGACTCCACCACTTTCCCCTGACTCCAATCTAGATAAGTGATCAGACCCTACATTACATCTTCCAGGCTTAATGATCACTTCAAAATAAAATTCTCGAAACAGTAACAACCATCGACAAATTCTTCCTTCCAACATAGGTTTGTTAACTAGATATTTTAATGCAGAATGATCAATAAAGAACTTAAAATGAGAACCTAGAAAGTAATGTATAAACTTATGTAGATCATAAATCATAGCTAAACCCTTCCTTTCTATGGTTGTATAGTTGTGCTCAACTTGCGACAACTTCCTGCTAGAAAAATAGATAGGATGATCCATGGCTCCATCTCCTGGTTGCACCAATATGGCTCCCAAGGCAATCCATGATGCCTCTACGTGCACATGAAATTCGTTTTCCTAGTTTGGAAATATCAGAATAGGTGTTGTGTTGAGATTTTCCTTCAAGATATCGAACGCTTTATCACACTTTGTGGTCCACTGGAACACTTTTGACTTCTTTATTAGATTCTCCAGAGGTCTAATAATGTTTGCATATCTTTTGATAAACTTGCGATAGTACCCTGTCTGTCCCAGCATGGAGCACAACTACTTAGCACTCCTAGGTGGCATCATGTTCACAATAACTACAACTTTGGATGGGTCTACCAATACTCCTTCTCGACATACTATGTGGCCTAACAAATTTCCATGTGACACACAGAAGATATACTTTCTGAGTTTCAACGATATCTGTAATTCTCTACATCTATGAAACATTAGATGTAGTAGCGCTACGTGTTCCTTGAGAATACAATATACCGTCCAATCATCCATATAAACTTCTATAAACTTGTGGATAAATTCTCAGAAAGCTGCTATTACAATCTGGGAAAAACCTGCAGGGGATTTATTTAGGCTGAATGGAATCACATTGTATGAAAATGACCCCCATTCTATTATGAATGCAGTCTTCCTTTTGTCTTCTTTTGCAATCCTTACTTGGTGATACCCCGAAAATCCATCTCTAAAGGAGTAAGATTATTTCCCCACAACCTGTTCTAGCACCTCATCAGTAAAAGGTGTTGGGAAAGGGTCATGCACACAGGAAAATTTAAGGCTTATGTAGTCTACACACACCCTAATGTCCTCTGTGCCTTTCTTGCTCTGGATGACTATTGGGCTAACCCATTCTGCTTCTTCCACTGCAAAAATAAGTCCAACTTCTAGCATCTTGTCTATTTCCCTCTTAACCTTCTCTTTCACTCTAGGGTTAAGGTGATATGGTTTATGCCTTATAGGATTTTATCCTAGTTTTAGTTCAATTTTCATCTCTCCCATAGCTCCTTTAATCCCTTTTATCTCTGAAAATATTTTTGAGAACAAATCCTCACACTCTCACAACAAGCTATGTATTTCTTGGCTAGTTTTATCATCCCAGTAATGTCCCACCATAAATATCTTAGGTTGCTATGTGGTCCCTATATTGACTTTGCGCAACTTCAATGGATAATTATAAGAACCATCATTCTAGATGGGTATAATGTTCTGGATTTCTCTGATTCCTTCTATTTTCTTAATGGCTAAGTTTTTCAATTCTTCTAAATCATCTGG
The DNA here is from genome assembly GCA_900067695.1 of Picea abies. NCBI lineage: Eukaryota > Viridiplantae > Streptophyta > Pinopsida > Pinales > Pinaceae > Picea > Picea abies. The sequence continues at coordinate 1,519 of CBVK0101737939.1, read as the reverse complement.
GATTTCCAAATCTTTCTCAATATTATATAATTCTATAGGTCTCTTATCCAAGTTTAGGTGAAGGTTAGACTGAAGTGCTTGGCTATGCTTTGCACATACCACTAAGGTGAAGGTTAGACTGAAGTGCTTGGCTATGCTTTGCACATACCACTAGGTCTGATTTCCGTTCACCATTATCTGTAAAAATGAATTCTTTAATTATTTGCAGGACTACTTTAAGATCAGGGTACTTACTTGTAAATGAGAAGTCCTTGCAAAATTGATCTACTAACGGTTTCGAGTCGCTGGTCTATCTTCTGGTTTCTTCATGCATGTATCGAGATTTCAGAATTGGACCTAGCAAATGGGGAAATAATTGAACCCACAAGTGAGATGGCATTTCCACAACTTGCCACTGTCTCACACATTGTTCAATATGTGCTTTAGGGTCAGACTGTCCATTGAATAGTTACGAAACTTGGAAATCCATTTGCATCTCTGATTCCAACTGCTCCTTATATTGAAATATATATCAGATAGCTTTCTTCACATCTTCCCAGTTCTCAACTAAGGCTTTGTGATTGGTCCACCATCTAGCAGGGGTGTCCTGGAGGGATAAATCCAACACTGAGATCCTTTGCTCCTCTGCTATATTTTCTTCCATGTTGACCATAAAACTGTCAAGTTCTAAGGTACCATCATATATCAGGTGTTCTTTGACCTTGGTTCCAACCCATCAAGTTTCTTTGACAGTTGTGCATCTTCTTGAAAATATTTCATATGAACCTTACTGCCAATTGTCAAATGCTAGTTCTGAATCTTCGTCCGCTGATTGTATGCTCCTCCAACTTACTGATCCATCAATAGTAGGATTTATGTAGTATTCTCGCATTCCTACTATTACAGTGTACAACTGATCCGAGTCTTATCCCTCTATATTGTTTTCCATTGGCTTTGTGTATTGAGGGCCTACATACGGATCCAAGGGTTGAACTACTTTTATTTGGTCTGCCTCAAATGTCATAGTGTATTTCTTTAGGTCAATTACTGCATAGTTTTCATAAGCCCAATCAATACCAAGTAGTGCAAGATAAGGGTCCTTATCCACCATGATTTTGATCACCTCAAAATCATATATAGTCTTCACTCCTACAACATCTATTTCCACATTCTCTAGTCTTCCTATTGGGAAAATACAATACTGATTGGCCATTCTTGGCTGGATTGGGGAATATGTCAATTGGAGTTTTCCTAAAGCTTCCCAAGTCTTTTTAGGCAGTATATTAACATTAGATCCTAGATCTAACATGACATCCTTAATCTCAAATTCATCTAGTTGGGATACTAATATAAACTCTTTTCTAGTCCATACTTTCCTTCTCTGCATTCTTTGAGTATTCTTCTCAGGAAGATTAGTCCTTATTCTCGTTTCTAGAGATTCTTCATTCCCTAGAACTACGTATAGTGCATTATGAAAATTTTTTGTCAACTGGTCATTCCCAAGAATATAAAAAAATAACTGAAACCAAAGGTCAACTAC
>CBVK0101737931.1:0-25507 GCA_900067695.1 Picea abies | reverse complement strand
CACATACCACCGGAAATGGCATGACATGTACTATCCATCTGGAATAGTCTTACCTACAAATATCTCAAAACTCATACCATTATCCATCAAACAAACTTGGGCTCATTACCCAAACCATTGTGCTGTCGAAAATCGCTATCGGACTTTCTTAAATGGTTGACATCAATGACAACCAACCCATTTAATCAACATTACCCTTATCCTCTTTCAAAACTAGTATATTATAATTATCCCTTAGTTTCTTTAATGCATTGGACTTGTCTCTGGTTAAGTTTCTTCTTGGTGGTTTTTCTCTTATGATTAACACAACACATTCTTGTCTTAGTTCCTCCGCCTTATTCACTGCGAGACCATAAAAAAAAGAATCTTCCCTGGGGAAAAAGAAAAATTAAGACTGTAACCTAATAAAAGATGTGTGGTCTCATCTAATTCCACATTGGATAGATTAAATACATTGATTTTGGGCATGCAACTAACATCCGACCTTTGTGCACGTGAATTTTGTTTTGAGCGAAGTCTATCGAATTTTATGTCTTGTTTTCTCATAGTTTCTTTTTGAACTCTCTTCATCTGCCATGTTGATGAGAACTCTACCTCCACCCAGTTATCAAACCTCATCAAGCTGGCCACACACATATGCATTCTATGTCATTTTTTTGAAATAATATTGATCGATTTTCATACATACCTAATTTATGATCCAACGAAGGCCAAACTCACGATTTTGAAAACTTGATTGTTTCTATTGCTATGGAGGCAATGTTTAATGATATCAAAGCAATGAATAATCTTTTCATCTCTGTACTTCTTGAGAAAATATAAATCTACCAATTTATGAACCATTTTAAACCTTGTTCTTTCGAATAGACGGACCTCAACTAATGCCTCCCTTCCATGGAGGGAAACCATTAGGTTATTCATTTTACACAGTCATGAATTAGAAAAAAAAGAGTAAAACTGTGTTAGTTTTGTTATGAAACTCTCAACATTTCAATCCCAAGGTTGAAATCATCTTCAAGAGTGATAAGCTCACAAATTAATAAAATATCTTTTGATAATAAATAGCAATCCATTTTATGATGAAGGTCAAACTTTGTAACTGACCTTTTACATTAATTATTTGTATTTCTATTATTAATTTTAAGGATGTGCAAGACATGCTTCCATGATTCAATGATATTTAAACCTTCATCTCTATTTAGAAAAATATGAAATTTTATGGCCATGTCCACAGTCTATGGGTTTATAGAAGTGCCAGTGAGGGCCGCCAATCAATTATGCACCAATTTTCCATAAATTGCAAATTAGAGGTTTTTTAAGAGTAGGATGGTGCTCATTTTCAGGGGATTTATTATTGATGATAATTTTGAAGGGTATTAGAAAAGAAGACATGAAAATACCAAGTGAAGGAATTGACCAGATTCCAAGGAGTTTGGAGTGTAGATTCCAAATGGGCAAAATCCACTATTCTAGGCCACCTTTTGGGGATTTTGGGGATTTTCAAAGGAGGAAAAGGGACCCTAGATGAAAAAACTAGAAAATTTTATGTACTCAACATTTTACTTGCTCATCAAGCCAAACAACATTTTCTTAGTGAAGTTTTTCTACAACTTCTTAGATTGGGAGATAAATAGTTTGGATAAAAATTCAAACTCTAGGAAAAAGTGAAAAAGGACAAAGTTGGCATTTCCATATTGCTACAGAATTTGATTCAAGCATTAAATAATCCATATGAGAGTTTTTGTGTGTTCTCCATCATCAATATTATCATTATCCAATACACAATTTTCCTTGGTTCCTGACATATTTTCTTCTGCAGGTGATGGAAGATGACCTTTCAGATAAATTGCACCAGTGAAGAAAATGCACATTGTGAAGAAGTGGTATATTTAAAAGGCTATAACTTTCTACTCAAAGCTAAGAATTGAGAAAGAGAGAAATTAATGGAAATTTAATTAAGAGGGGAACATGTTATAATATTAAATATTTGCAAATATGCATTTGGTTGATTAAGTAATTTGCAAGAACAAGACATCTAGGCTTAGTGAGCAATGCAATTGTTCAATGAAGAAGATTTCCAATTGGAAAATGTTTCCAAATGATAGATATGCATATCAAATGTAAATGGTGAGCAAGGAAGGTTGAATATATTTCATGGTGGTTCCTATGCATGGATGAAGATGTTCAATTGAAGGTACAAAAGCATGTAAATGAAAAAAATGGTTGAGTACTTACCAATGAGGTAGTATTGATTATGGGCAGGGACACTCAAGAAGAGTTTTATGGAAAGGCCTGTTCATAAGGGATCAAATGAAATTGATGAAATTTTTTAAGTACTTCTATAAATCTTATTCCAAATTGAATCACAAATAGTACAGGGATCTAAGAATCTAGTGTATTGATAAAGAAGGAAATGATGATACATGACATTCATTGTAATTGGTAAGTGTAATTCATATTTCAATAAGAGAGATATGGAAGGACCTGATTATTTTTTTTGGATACTGCATGAGCAAAGGAATGATGACATGTATTCAGAGTCACAAGAGCTCATAGGTATTGGATATGAATATTTACGCTACAATAGAATGTTCAACAGAGGTATGGAAGATGACTACCTAGTTGTGAAGATTATGACCAGTGCAAGTGGTTATTATGTACAGTCAAGCAACAATAACGGGATACACAGGAGGGTAAGGTAAGTTTCTTAAACCTAGATCCAAAGGAAATTAATCACGTAATGATTGTTGCAATGCATGATTGCAATGAAAGAAGTGGTGTGATGCTCATGATATGGGTGCATCATCTCTGTGGGAAAATATATGAAGAATTCAAAGAGTTTCCATCTATGAACTAGAAAATTTTGTTTAAATGAATTCAGATCAAGAGATCCACATGTGTTATCAGAGTGCATAGTGGAAGCATGGTGCAAATGTAAGGAATTCAGTGTGTGGAATAATGAAGATTCATTCACTCTGAAGGGTGTTAGTGGAGAAATAAAGCATTGCATTGTATGCAACTTGGTTCTAGAAGGATACAATCAAACTTCAAAGGTATTTATTCCATTAAATGAAGCATCCTTCAAAATTTGACCATGATAGGAACAACTTGAGATATTGGCAGAAGGTGTCATAATGTGAATGTTTAAGTTAAGTGGAGTCTATTGTAGCAATCAGGGGTGATAACAACAATGAATGGGAATTGTGAATGAATGTAGAGAATTCTAAGAGAATTCCAAGTGATGAAATGGATGGCAAACCCATAAAGGACATAATAAAACTAATGATTTCCAAAATGGAAATATTGAGAAGGTATATGGAAAGGAGAGTATGCATATACTTGGCATTGGTATCGTTTGCAAAGTGATGAAATTTGGAAGAAGAAAAAACATATGAAATTGGAAAGAAGATATAAATGCAACATTACAGTATGTTGGAATAGTGACTGTAGCAACAAATGAGGAACATGGACAACAAGGAAACCATGTTAATGATGGGGAATTTCTAAACTTGTCTCTTGTTAATTTGATATGTATTTCTTAAATTAATAATTTGATATATATGTAATGGTTTAAAGCATAAGAAAGATAGAAATGCAAGACTATATAGCTAAAATGCATATGCATTAGTAGGGCATACATATAATGAATACTTAGTGCATATATAAATGATTAAGTATAGATATAACATGTTTATCGACTAAAAATAGTCTATTGATATATGTATTCAATAAATATGTATGATCCAGGAAAATGGTGGATAGCATGGTTGAAGATGTTGATGATGCTACTGCATATGACAGTTAGCCATATACAAAAAATATGAGGGTAGTAAAATGTTGAACAAAAGGTTGGTGAAGGAGGCTCGTGAGCCTCTAACAAACATCGAGTTATTAGGTAACATAAAATAGATTGATGAAAACCATGCAGGTATGCAATTGGCATGCTTATGTTGCATAGATGTTGGATGGAATTTACATAAGAATTTCCTCGATCATAATTTAATATCTAAAGTGGTATTATTAGGTAATTTGAATGCATTTATAGGTATGATAATCCACTTAGTGGATAAAGGAAGAAGGCTCAAGATACACAAGTTGTTTTGACGGGCCCAAAAGACCCGTTCAAGACGTTAAGGGAGAACGCCTAATGATAGGTCCCAATTATACCTACTCTCGTTTAGGATAACGTTTCCGACCAGAATATTGGCCTAGTTGCATCTCTAAAACTATCTAAATATTAATTTGAGAAGAGAATGTTCTCAAATGAATTAAAATTCTACGAAACTAAATTAGACTAAACTGATTACTATTACTCTAAGATGCATTCCTAATTTATTCTATCCTTTCTTGATCAGGAGAAAACTATTCTAATAACATGTGGTTAAACATCATATTACTTGCACATAATTAATTCATATAAGTAAGGAATAAATAAATTTAACAATGTAATGAGCCAGATACAAATAATTGATTCCCCAACTTATTAACTTGTCGTTTCACTTAGTATGAAAATAATGGCAACAACAGATATACAAAAAAATAGTCTAGAAAAACTTCATTGAACTAAAATCCATACACTCAAATAAATAAATATGCATAAATAGAAAAGTCTCATTCATACACATTTGCACCAAAAACTCCAAAGGTGTCTCTTGTTCAAATTACCAAACAATAATAGTATTGTATCGATATAATCCAAATCCAAATCCCCATTCCATTTATAGTCATCTCTTTTATAACTATCAAGTGATTGTTTACATTCCCTATACCAAATCATGAGTAAATGGCAATTTACAAAAAATGACACTTCACATTCCTATTCTTACTAGGATTACAAAAAAGACAAGATGAGACATGTGGAGTAGTTATCAAAATTGGGATCATTATGAACTCTTCTGCATTTTCATTAGGTCCCGATATTCCTTCCAGAGAGAACAATTTTCCATGATCTTCTTTAATTTCTCTGACTACATCATTTCAATATCCAATTCCTCATCACAAACTTTGGTAGAAATTTCTTGCTTCAATTCTTGTGTTATATGTTTAACATAGTCTTGGGTCATAGTAATGAGCCTGAGAGGTTTCAACAGATGTTCTTCCAGGGATTCTTTACTTACTTCAGTTAAATTTTTAATATTCACTCTATCAATTTCCCTGTGCTCTTCCACCTCAGCTATTCTAACTTTGGTTGGTGTCGCTTCATCAATGGGGGGCATCAGTTGTATTTTGAACTCTTGAAAGAGATCATCCAAAGTATTCCATAGCCTTTTGCATGATTTGGTTATTGTTTCTTGGATGGCCTGGATATTTTTCAAAAGAGGCTTTAATGTATCGAAGAAGACCTAGTCTTTTATCTTTTGTTTTCTAGAATATGATGGCAATGTAGTTGGGGGGTCCTTGTATACTCCTTTTTTCTAGAATATGATGGCAATGTAGTTGGGGGGTCCTTGTATACTCCTTGCCAGTCAATAATTCTGTCAAAGGTATCATTTTCCTTTTGGTACTAATCTTTGATTTCAACAATTTGATATTCCAGTCTCAGCTGATCATGCCAGTCGACCTACGTATCGTTGGGAAGACATAAACAATCCTTTTGTTCAGATCTAAGTTTCTCATTAAGTTCTATTGCCTCTGCCTTGATGACTTCTAAAGAAAGAGTATTTTCCTTGTTTTCTTCCAGAACCTCTTCCAGCTTCTCCTTTTTATGTTCCACTCTCATGATCTGGTAGCTTTGTTTCTCAACAAACTGTTTGGATTCATCTAGCTCAGTTTCAAAATGTGATGTTTCTTTAGCATGTTCCCCCTTGATTTGTTCCATTTCTTCATAGAGATTTAGATTTGTATATTCCAGCTCTTTAATATGGGTGTTCTGTTCTAACAATGATTTTTTATCAAATTCATCATTCATTTCATTTTTCTGAGTTTGCAAAGCTCTGTTCAGTTCTTATGTTTTGAGATTATCAGTAATCCTGGTGGCTCTTTCAAATTTTGGAAGTGAGCTCAACTCTCACAGCTTGCACAGTCTTCTGCATTTCTTCCTTATGTAGTTTTTCCTTCTATTCAATGGTCTTTAAGAATTATGCAGATATGCCATCCTTTTATGTTTTCAACTTTGTCTCCAACTCAATGATCTTGGTTCGTGTTGCACTTAAGGCAGTGGTGACCTCAAGGACTGATGAAGCATTCAAACCTGCAAATGCATGAAGAGCAGATGTTGCTTGTATGGAGTTCTCTTCTCAGTCAGGCCCTGCCTTCCATTCAACAATTATTCCTGTAGATGACCCGAGTTTAGCAAAATCTCCCCTTTTTCTTTTGTTTGACCTTATTTCAATGATTTTAGTTTTTTCGTCATAGAAATAGTCACCAACAACTATGAAAACACCCTCAAAATGAAGTATTTGTGAGGAAAAGGTTGAATTACCTGGGATAGCAGTAAGAGGGGTGTATTTAGGAGGTGAAATGTTTACTATGCCCAAATTAGGACTTGATGGACGTCCCTGGGTCTCGCTTAATTATTTCTGCTTTTTACATCCCAATTATTCATTTTCTATTCTTTTAGCTTCTACTTCAACTACTGCTCTTTCACTTTCTGTTGTTTGTGCCTCGACTTTCTCAACTAGTCTTTTATCTTCTTCTTCAGCTTGTTTTCTCTAATGTTCTTCATAAAATCTCAATCTCTTTTTCTCTAGTTCTTCTCCCCTTTTTACCTTCTCTTGCTCTTTGATGATTAATTTATTATGATCCTCATGCAAAATCCTTTGAAATTGCTCCTATGAAATCTTCTTCATTTCTTCTTGCTCAGATTGCAGTTTTTCTCTGGCACCATCATCAAGAAACTTTTATAATACCTCTTCATAAAAAAGAACTCCGTTGAACTTGTCTTCTTCAAAATCAACCACATGTATAGTAAGATGAGTGAGACCCACATATCTAACATGACTCACTGCGTGTTCATGTGGGTTATGTCCCTTCACACTTCCAAGGCATAAGCATAAATCTTGTAATCCCTTTGCCTCTTTTTTAGCATGTTGTCCATTCGATAGATTAAACTTTCCTATTTGTACAGGAAACAAAGGCCAAAATTTCTTACTATTGTTCATGAGAAGAGAACTAATCCATGTTCTCATGTTCTAATAGGTTATTTCTCTCATCAAAAGACAATATGGGTCAAAGTATGGAAAAATATGAGGGGCCCATGTAGTGCCATATTGATATAGGTGTAATATTTTCCTAGATACCAATAAACCATCCCTTTCATCCCAGCCCTAACTTCACTTGAAATTTTGTGCCTCGAGAACTCATAAATAATAGTATAAAGAGGGGAGAGGAAATGATCACAAATGTCATAGAAATACCTCTTATAATTTATGTTCCAAAGCTCAAAACAATACATGTGCATAAGGGGGTTGATCTTGGTCCCAATTCCATCCGAGATTGGGAAATTGTATCGAGGAACAAATAACATCCATCAAATATGTTGACATATAGAAGAATGGATTTTTCATACCTGGTATATTTTTCACATTGAGACGTATATTAAAATTCAATATTTATGGCCAATTGAACACTTGTCTCATCTTCACAATGGGAAGAATGGATTTTTCATACCTGGTATATTTTTCACATTGAGACGTATATTAAAATTCAATATTTATGGCCAATTGAACACTTGTCTCATCTTCACAATGGTATGTGCCATGGGTAGCCAATATGTATGAAAATGTGTGCTCTTTTCCTCGCCACATAATCAATTCAACATAGCGATCAACATGTTATATGGTGCCTTGAAATCATGTGTGGGGATAAGCTTGTATCCTTGCTTGAATGGTCTGTCTTTTTCCACCGACCAATTTTTCATTAATTTGGTTGGGCCTTTATTACTTTGAGAAAATTCCTTTAGGAACGACTCATTGAGAGAGCATGCAGACCCATGTAGGTGATATATTGCACTAACATATTCAAGTATTACAGATGTTATTTGCCTTTTGGACTTGTTTATAATTGTGGCAGTACTCGGGTCAAACTGCTTGAAAAACCACTGGGTCACCTCGTTGTAAGGAAATAATGTCGGCCAGGAAACTATAAGGTGAATACCTCTCTTATGGATTTTCTAGTACACATCGAGGTTTTCATACTCCGGAGGAAAGTCTCCAATATTGAATATCATGTATATTTTTTTCATTCCTAAGGGAATAATATTCTCTAGTGTGATAGGTTGTATCAATTACTCAAAACTCTCCCTAGCGGGTAGAAGTTTCAGACACAAAATTTGGAGCAGAGGGCGCTAAATTCCTGGATCTCCGGGTAGTCTGAATTGCCATAGTGTGTTCTTTGTATCCTACAATTACTGTATTAATCATCATTCAATTGAATAAACTAAAAATCATCCAAGACAATAATTCAGAAGAACAAAATACATGTGATTTAACTAAAAATTGTGTTTACTGAGTGTTACGAAGTTGATCAATACAAAGCAAAGTGCCTCACCGGATTACGAAGGAAATATATGATGTCAATGGGGGTTTTAGGGTTATCACATAGGCATTTAATTACCTTACTTAACATATTTAATAACATGTGTACTATGACCTGTTCAAAATCCATAATATTATCGTGCCATTAATGCAATTTGAAAGAAAGGATTTCCCAAATCCGTGTATTGGAGTCATGGGAAGCAAAAATTTGAAATCGTAGTTGTTGGAATCGTTGACATCGGATGGAGAGCATTGATAGATTAGTTCACACTCCAAAAAAGAGGTATCAAAGAATATTCGCTCCCTAGTATCCATTTGAGTTCCGAGAGTATAAAAGCACGAATGGTTATATGTGAGTCCTCAGAGTTGCTTCTGTCAGGGAGGAGAAGTTCACAAATCGATTCATACTCAAATGAAAAGGCATTGAAGGATATTCCCTTTCAATCATTGATTTACATGCCAAAGGGATAAGGTCGATAAGGGTTATAAGCATGTTGACAGGCTTTCCTAATTGTAGCTCTACAAATTAGGGAAACTTTAGAACTCTAAAGAGAAGGGTATCGAAGGATATTCCCTTCCTTGAGAAATGTGTTACTTCGAGAAGTTGAGCGATGAGTAAACGAGTGAGTATTCGTTTAACACACCAGAGACCAATCGATGTTTTCCATATCATAAGGTTATCATCATACGAGGTTATGCAAACATAATGTTTTCAATATTCGTGTGCTTATTCCTCCACCAACAATCGACTGACACATCTATCAATAGAAAATATGTTGTAAACTTGGGTCATCAGATTGTATTTGTCGGAGTAAAAAATTATTTGCAGGAAGGATTGCTCTGATATGGATGATTTCAATAGAACCCTTTCCGATATGGCTATTGGAAGGGTTTCTGTTGAAATATTATTAGAATGTGCATTTACTTTATCCTGAATTAGACTTTGAAAGTAAGCAAGTGAGCAAAATTTCATTTTCTCTAATTTATGCAGGGATATCAAATCAGTTAACAAAGTATGTGTGACCGAGTGGAGTGAAAGGAATAATTGTTTTATGGAAAGATGGATTAGTTAGTGTAGAAGATAAGATGAGAACCTCAACATCAAAATGCAGATAACAATAAAAAGAGAAACCTTCCAAATCATATCAACAAAAGGAACAACTCCTTATGCCAACACCTTTTCAATATTCTAGTAATTTAGTCCCTTGCAAAAATTATAGAGAAGGGGGTAACACACTAAAAATATATAATTCAATAAATTTTAAGTGGGTTGTTTTGGGGGAGACACAACAAATGACGACTTATTGGGAAGGACCAATTATATCTGATTCCAAAATTTACCTCAGGCAAATCATTTTATTATTCTTGTTTTGTTTTCTAAACAGTTTCAACAGTGTATATATTATGGATCTCGCATCACCTAGACTAGTTACAAGATAGAAGGGTGGTCCAGTATAGATGATCTCTTGCATAATTACCACGAGAAATAAAAAGGCTACTTCATTAATTTCTTATATACATAGGGACCCTATGGGAAGAGACACCGCAAAAGCATTTTTTTTACTATTTACATCTTAAGTGTGTTCCTCGCCTCTCTTTTCCCGACATTGCTTTGTTGTCAGTGAGTGTCCATAGCCTCGACGAAGTTGCCTTGGTTTCATACAAGAATGGTCCCACTGTCAATGAGCGTCCATAGCCTCGACGTGTTTACTTGTAATTCCCACACTCATAATAGTGCTTTCAACTTCCTTGTGATTTTTCTTTAGCATTCACCCTTTTAGATATGTAATTTATGTATTTCTTTTGCAATAGGGGTGATTAGGAAGTGTCGTGATGCGAGAGTTTCTTTGATATACTAGTCTCAGTCAATGATTTGTCTTCATGGGTCTAATCACATAAGTCACAAATGCATTTTTGATGTTCAATATAGTTTGGGAAGTGTCACTGGAATTAAACAAAAGACATCTCAAGCTAGGAGTCTTCCTGAACTTGTGTTTTAATTCAGCTTAGCATGAGAGTGATCACACAGTTAATAGATCTCTATCATCAACTATCTAAAAGTGTTATTCTTAGTGATTTGAATTTTTTCCTTGGAAACAGGTAAAACAAGTTGCTTATGTTCTACATGACCATTATGTTATCTAGATAAGCACTGACCACAAGGTAACCTATTCACTTAAACATCTTAAAGAGGTATTTTCACAGGGAAATGCATGAGCTTTGTTAAATAGTCTTGAGTTTCTTCCATAGAGATGACTGATTAATCAATGATAGTGAAGAGAGATTTATTTTGAACTGAAAAAGGGCCAAAAAGGAAAGTTCAATAACAACAAAAAAACATAAAAAGGAAAAGATCAATCAAAGTAGATACTACAAAAATGAAAAAGGTAAAATTCAAAAGAAACCTACTATGTACAATGCTACATCACCAAAGGTGATTAGGAGAAGTATATTTTGAGCAATTGTCCATTGATAGGTAGCTCCTCCAAATCTTCCTCCAATGACTTGAGTCTAAAGTTTCCTCATCTGATCTTCTCATAGATCTGGTATGGGCCTAGCCATAGTTTTTGGAATTTTGTGTGTTTTCCTTTCATTTCATTGGCTTTATCCCATTTAAGCACTAAATCACCTTCCTGGAAATATTTTTTTCCCACTAAATTTTACTCAAACCACCTTTTAACCAGTTATTGATGTTGCATTAGGTTTTGTTTGGACTTTTCCCTTTCTTCCTCTAATTTAAGGAGCGTATTTAATATCTATTGCATGACTAGACACTCTTCATCTTGGATAGACAGGGCTAATTGTAGGGAAGGAAGGAACGTGTGAGTGGGCAGGGTTGCTTCTTGTTCATATACCAGAAAGAAGGGATAATTCCCTAGAGATTTTTTTATTGTCACTCTATCAGCCCATAAAATATTGGGGAGGGCTAGATGCCAATTCCTTTGATGTTCTGTTACAGTTCTTTTCAGGATTTTGATCATATTTTTATTAGTGGACTCTGCTAGCCCATTTTCTTGAGGATAATAATTTACTAAATATTTAATTTTGATATTCTTCTCAAGTGCATATTCCATCAATTTCAAATAGGAAAAGTATTTAGCATAGTAAAAAACTACTGATTCATGAATGCCAAATCTAGTTATAATAAAGGAATCAAGGAATGATATCACCTGATTTTCATTGATTTCTTTGAGAGGTATTGCTTCCGTCCATCTTGTGAAGTAATCAACAGTTGTCAGAATATATTTGTGTAACTGAGAAGAGCTGGGATTAATTTCCCCTATCATGTCCAAACCCCATTGCTGGAAAGGGCGTTCAATCACAATAGGTTGCAGGGGAAACACATGCTTCTTCTCCTTTCCAGCCAATTTTTGACATTCCTAACACTTTCTTGCATGTGCATGAGAATATTTGAACAAGGTAGGACAATAATATCCAGCTATAAGTATTTTATGGGTTGTAGTATCACCTCTAAAATGTCCTCTAGCAGGCCCATCATGAAGTTCAGATAGGACTTTATTAGCATCTTCTTTTTCAAGGCATCTCAAATAAACACCATCATAGTTTTTACGATATAACACTCTCTAGATGAGATGATATTGTGCAGACTTAAGTATGAGGGATATCTTTGTCTTTGTATCTCATTAATGGGGATAAATTCCATGAGTAAGATAATATTTCATCTCATAAAACCATTGGTCCCCAGTGATAGGGATATAGAAAACTTCCCTCTCGAATAGACTTTGATCTTGATAAAATTCATCCTCTGATGCCTTTTCATGTGTTGATTTGGCTTCCATCTTGCAGATTCCTTTCTCTTTGACAATGTTAGCAGGTTTGATTTCAAGGTCATATTCCCGAGGGGCCATTATCCAATTTTCTCTCTTTTCTCCCAGATCTTTCTGTACCAAGAGATTTCTCACAGCTCGGTAAGGGACAATTACTTTGGTTTTGGATTTATTCAAGTATTGTATTGAGTGCTTGAACACTTTGAAAATAGCATAGGATTGTTTATTAACTTCAGGATAATATAACTCCACTCCTTGCAACCTGTAATTCATAAAGGTGATGGGGAATTCATTCCCATCTTTATATTTCTGTGTCAAGATAGATGCAAATGCGACATCAGAAGAAAATGTGTATAATCTGAAATATTTGCTGAAGTCGGGACTCATCAATGTCAAAGCCTGATTTATTAATATTTTAATATTTCTAAATGTTGCTTTCTCTTGAGGTCCCCATTTAAACTCTGCATCTTTCTTGATCATGTCTTGGAGTAGTTTTACAGTTTCAACAAAACTGGGAATGAATCTCCTTATGAAATTTATTTTACCTAGAAATGATTGCATGAATTTCTTATTATGGGGATGAAGTATTTTAGAGATTGCTTGAGTCCTTTCGAGTTCTACCATCATGCTTTCTTTGGATACAATAAAACCCAACAACCTATCTTCATCAACAACAAATACATATTTTTTGGGGTTGAGTGAAATTCCATATCTTTTGCATCTGTTGAAAACTTTCCTTGGATGAGTAATATGATCAACCATGTTCTTGGAGAATACAGTAACATCATCCAGATATATAACTACACATTCACCAATGAGTCCTCTAAAATATATGTCCATGGCTCTTTGGAAGGTTGTCCCTACATGGATTAATCCAAAAGGAATTTTCTTATAAGCATAAGTCCCCCATTTGGTTCGAAAGGTAGTTTTCAATTGATCGTCATGGGCGACTAAAACCTGATTATAACTAGAGAAACCATCCAATAACGAGAGAATATGGGAATAAAAGACACATTGAAGAATCTGTTCCATAGGAGGCACTGGATAATTTTATTTCTCTGAAGCTTTATTGACGTTTATGAAATCAACACAAAGTCTTATGTCTCCATTTTTCTTCCTTGCAGGTACAAGATTCGAGATCCATTGTGTGTGTTTGACTAGAAAAATTATATCGGTTGCTAACAGCTTGTTAAGTTCTGCTTTTACTTGTGGTTCCAAGCTTGGGTGGATTTTCCACAACTTCTTCTGAAAAGGCTTAGTTTGTGGCTTCATAGGGATAACATGTTGAATGATATTCGTGTTATAGGTCTTGAGATCATCATATGTCCAGGAAAACATGTCTTTGTATTCTTTAAACAAATTTATGAAGTCTTTTCTTTCTTTAGGGGAACATTTCTTTCCCAGGTTGATTTTTTGGGGTGTGTTCTCTGATCCCAAATTTATCACTTCAAATTTTATTGATGAGTTGTTAGTCTTACAATTTGTCACCTTATTAAACTTGTCCTTAAGGTCATAGATTTTTTCCAATATTATCACACTTTTGGGTATGTTGTTTATTGAGCTAGTTTTGTTTTGATCTATTGATTGATTGTTTATTGAGCTAGTTTTGTTTTGATCTATTGATTGATTGATTGTACAAGGAAAATCTGCATTCAATTTTCTATCATGTTGCTCTTTATCAATTATGGAGTCTTTGAAGGTACCTTACAAGTGTAGAAAATTGATAATCTACTCATTGTCATCAAAGACCCTCCAGTTGGTCACATTATCTGGTATTGAAGGTCTATAAAGAAGTTCCACATAAAATGTATCAGGTAATAAGTTCTTAGAAGGAATAAGACTGGAAGCTACATTAGCTAGTAAATCAACATCAGAGTTCAAAGAGCGAGGATCGAGACTGATATTAAATGTGTCAAATGACTTAATCAATTCCCATAACTCATGTTGGTAATGTTTAAGGTGACTAGAGAGATAATGTATGTTGTTTCTTACCTACCTAATTACAACCTCAGAGTCACCAAATACCTTTATCTTGTTGGATTTCAAGTCAATTTCTTTCCTTAATCCTTGCAGCAGGGCTTCATATTCAACAGTATTATTTGTGCATTAGAATTAAAGCCTCAATGATATCATGACTTTATTACCATTAGGGTCCTTTAATATGCAGCCAACACCTGCACCTTCAAGATATTTCGACCCATAAAAAAAAAAGTCCACATATTAGGGTCTCTTTTAAGATTATGCATGGACTTGGGGTTTTCTTTTGTTTCTATATTAGTATGGTTAGTACGGTTGGAAAAGACTTCTAACTTGTCTCTAATACTATGTTAGATTGTACAATGTCACGACTATTTACATCCGTTATGTTACAATGGGGTTCAACAATCTCTGTGCAATGAAAGATTTCAGATTGTGTGTTTGATTCTGTGTAAGATGAGATTTCGGCACAGTAATTTCCAAAGAAAGAATCACATGAGTAATTTCCTAGAATAGAGTGATTAAACATCACAAGCTCATTTGGATCATTCGGGTCTGTTACCACATGTTCCATGTATCATTCTCTATCAACCTTGATTGATTGGGCTTGCCATTATAAGGTAGCCAAAGTTTTGATCAGTCTGTGGCAAAGTACCCTTTAATCATAGCAGACCATTCTTTGCTCAAGAGCATTCCATAAGTATCCGATATATCCACAAATATGATGTAAATAGTTTGATGTATCTTGGGATTTGAAGACATCTTGATCAAAACATTTTTTAACTCCCCTATTACTTTAACTCTAGTTCTATCAAGCTGTATAGTTTGAATATCAGATTGTTCAGGATTGACGTTGAGTTTCTCACAAACTTTAAGGGGCATTGAATTTGATGAAACACTTGAATGCATCATACGATTATGCACATTCTTGTTAAAAATATCAAAAGTAACTAGAAAAATTGGAGTGGTGGACCTTGACCTTTGCCCCGATAGGGAAGCATTTACAACTACCTGTCTTTTAGGTGTATTGGTGCATTGGTATCGTCAAATGGGGAAGTTTTACATGTCCCTTTCTTTGTTCCCGTATTAATTTCTTTGGATTTTTTGGCAGTCTTACCTTGAAGTGTTTTAATAAAATTATCTTGAATTTGTGGAAGCTTCATGAGCTCAAAACAAACAAATATTGGCCTTATTTCTTTTTATATCTTTCAAGAAATAAAAGGAGTATCTAACATCTTCTATGTGTGATGCAACATTAGCAGGAACAATCATTTTAGAAGGAGTATCTGACATCTTCTATGTGTGAGGATCATTTTTAATAGGTTTAAAAGGAGTAGGGGTGTCAGAGGAAGCCTTCTTGCTTGCACTTCTAGTGGTCACAACATTATAGGACATATGTATTTCTTCCCTTTATTCCTCTTCTTCCACTCCATATGAAATGTCCCAAAATGAATTAATTTGTTGCTCATGTATTTCATCTGATTCTTGGGTTTGTTCTGTTTGATCTTCTTCATATTTAGATTCAATCAAATTTTCAGTGGCCCGGTGTTGAAGGGCTTGGAAAATATCTTCCATATTAATCCCTTCCAATGATGAAGGGGTAGTTTTGTTTATTGGAGGGGTGCTCTTATCTTTCTTAGATGAAGGGGTAGTTTTGTTTATTGGAGGGGTGCTCTTATCTTTCTTAGACTAATTTTTTTTTAAAAAATCTGGTATTAGAAGAGTCTTCTCCATTGTGCTTCTTCAAATCAATTAACTCATTAGATAATTTCTTGACAATTCTCTTGAGGGATTCCATATCCATAGAATCAATATCTTTATTTTCTTCCGAAGGCTTGGTAGCGATGGCTTTGGCTTTAGTCTTAGTTTTTTCTTTTGAGGGATCGACTCCTATGTTCCCCTTCAAACTTAGCATATTCTTTTCAATCTTGAGGGACTCTTGAAAGGTCGCTTCCATGGTATCTTTCTATGCATTTGTGACAAACATGTCCATGGACATGTGAAAAGATGAAGTATGAAATTCAATGGTGACATCTTCGACATGTTTGGAAACTTGAGGAATGCATTTAAGTAGGGAAAGGAAACATTGATTCAAATCTTTAACCTTTTTGTTGATATCCATTTTGATTCTTGAAATATCTAAGACCAAAGTGGTCGTCGTTTTGTCTTCCCTGAATTTCTTAAGGAAAATAGTCTCAAATATTCTCTAGCTAGTAATAGAGGATTCATCCATAGAGTAGAACTAGGTAGTGGCTTTATTCTCAAACATATGAGGGAACAACTGACATAAAACATCTTCACGTCGAACGTTTTGTTGCCTTATGGCCAATAGGAACTACTTGACATGGTTTTCGGCCGAGTCTTTTTTCTCTGGATCAAACTTGGGGAGAAAATTTTCGAGGTGATTAGGCATGCAATGGAGTATTCTAGGGATGATGACAATGTTTGTAAGTAACCAAGGTTCATAAGGTTGGGATTTTTGGTTGTTTCCAACCATGACTTGAGGGTTATATAGAATCAATTGTAAGTGTTCTTCTCCTTCATAACCACTTCGAGAGTTTTCCTATTATTTTGAGCTTCTGTTAGGTTCACTCCTAGGTGTGAGAGGTGGAGACATTGGAAGCAAGGGAGGAATACAACCACCACTGACAATCGAGAGTTTTCCTATTATTTTGAGCTTCTGTTAGGTTCACTCCTAGGTGTGAGAGGTGGAGACATTGGAAGCAAGGGAGGAATACAACCACCACTGACAAGCAAGAAACATTTGAGCTCTAAGTCGAACGGTTCCAAGAAATCTTGTAGAGCTGAAGGTAAATGATATTTTGGGGTTCCAACAGCTGGGTGTTCTCGAAAGGTGAAATACTATGATAGAGGCAGATATTCTCAGAAGGTGAAATACCATGCATTCACGATATTTTTTTACTATAGTATCAATCTCTGGGATGGTAAATATGCGGGGTTCTAGTGATGAAAATATAGGTTCAGACTGGAGGGGAATATGCTGGGAGGTAGCTTGAGAGGGTGTATTCACGGAGTAGGACAGGGGATGTGATGTGTTCTCAAGGTGAGGTTGATGAGAATCACTAGGATGAGTTGCGTTAATGACCGAGATATAATGGGTGGGGATTTGTGCTTTCTTTGCAACCATTCAGTTCTATGGCCCTCCTTTTAACGCAATTTTTGTTAACGGGCCCAAAAGACCCGTTCAAGCAGTTAAGGGAGAACACTCCATGGAAAGTACCAATTAGACCTACTCTCATTTGGGATAGCATTTCCAACCATAATATTGGCCTGGTTGCCACTCTAAAACTATCTAAATATGAATCTGAGAACATAATGTTCTTAGATGAATTAAAATTCTAAGACACTAAATTAGAATAGTTTGTTCCCAAGCAGGATAGGATAGAATAAATTAGACTAAAATGACTACTCACTATTCTAAGATGCATTCCTAATTTATTTTATCCTATCCTAATCAAGATCAAACTATTCTAATAAGTGCAGTTAAACATGATATTACTTGCAGAAAATTTATTCATATAAGAAAGGAATAAATAAATTTAACAATGTAACAAGCCAAATACAAATAATTGATTCCCCAACTTATTATATTTTTTCTGCACTTAGTATGAAAATAATGGCAACAATGGATATACATAAAATTAGTCTAGAAAAACTTCATTGAACTAAAATCCATACATTCATAGAAATAAATATTCATAAATGAAATAGTCTCATTCATACACATTTGCACCAAAATCTCCAAAGGTGTCTCTTGTTCAAATTACCACATAGTAATAGTATTGTCTCGACATAATCCAAATAAAAATTCCCATTTCATTTACAATCATCTCTTTTATAAGTATCAAGTGGCTGTTTACATTCCTAAGACTAAATCATAAGTAAAGGGTAGTTTACAAAAAATGACTCTTTGCATTCATATTCTTACAAGGATTACAAAATAGAGAAGATAATAGATGTGGAGTATTTATAAAAATTGGGATCATCACGAGCTCTTCTACATTTGCATTAGGTCCCGATATTCCTTCTAGAGCAAATAATTTTCCACGAACTTCTTTAATTTCCCCGAATACATCTTTTCAATATCTAATTCCCCGTCACAAAATTTGGTAGAAACTTCTTGCTTCAATTCTTGTGTTGTACATTTAACAAAGTCTTGGGTCATAGTGATGAGACTAACAGGTTTCAACAAATGTTCTTCCAGGTATTCTTTACTTACTTCAATCAAATTTTCGATATTCACTCTACTAATTTCTCTACGCTCTTCCACCTCAACTATTCTGACTTTGGCAGGTGTTGCTTCAATAATGGGGGGCATCCATTGCATTCTGAATTCTTCAAAGAGATCATGTGAAGTATTCAATAACCTTTTTCATTCTTTGGTTATTGTTTCTTGGATGGCTTGAATATATTTCAACAGAGGCTTCCATGTGTCGAAGATGACTGGGTCTTTTATCTCTTATTTTATAGAATATGATGGCAATGTAGTTGGGGGATCCTTGTATACTCCTTTCTAGTCGATAATTTTGTTAAAGGCATCATTTGCATTTTGGTATTGATCTTTGATTTCAGCAATTTGATCTTCGAGTCTCAACTGATCATCCTGGTAAACCTGCATATCATTGAGAAGACATAAACATTCCTTTTGTTCATATCTAAGTTTCTCATCGAGTTCTATTGCCTCTACCTTGATGACTTTGAAAGCAAGAGTATTTTCCTTGTTTTCTTCCAGAACCTCTTCTAGATTCTCCTTTTCTTGTTCCATTCCCATGATTTGGTAGCTTTGTTGCTCAACGAACCATTTGGATTCAACTAACTAAATTTTCAAATGTGATGTTTCTTTAGCATGTTCCCTCTTGATTTGTTCCATTTCTTCACAAAGCTTTAGCTTTGTAGATTCCAACTCTTTAATATGGGTGTCCCATTCTAACTATGTCCTTTTATCAAATTCATCATTCATTTCATTTTTCTGAGTTTTAAATACTCTATTCAATTATTTTGTTTTGAGATTATCAACAATCCTGGTGGCTCTTTCAAATTTTGAAGTGAGCTCATCTCTCATGGCTTGCACAGTCTTATGGATTTCTTCCTTATGTAGTTTGTCCTTTTGTTTAATGGTCTTTAAGAATTCTGCAGAGATGCCATCCTTTTGTGTTTTCAACTCTATCTCTAGCTCAATGATCTTGGTTCGTGTTGCACTTAAGGTGGTGGTAACCTCAAGGACAAATGAAGCATTCAAACATGGAAATGCATGAAGCACAGAGGATGCGTGTATGACATTCTCTTCTCGGTCAGGCCTTGCCTTCCATTCAACAATTCTTCTTGTAGATGACCCAGGTTTAGCATAATCTCCCCTTTTTCTTTTGTTTTACCTTCTTTCAATGCTTTTGGTTATTCCATCATAGTAATAGTCTCCAACATCTACGATGACACCCTCAAAACTAAGTATTTGTGAGGAAAAGGTTGATTTATTTGGGATAGCAGTAAGGGGTGTATTCCCAAGGTGAAATGTTTACTATTCCCAAATTAGGAGTTGATGGAATGATCTAGGTCCCGCTCAATTATTTATGTTTTTTCCATCCCAATTGTTCATCTTCTTTTCTTTTAACTTTTGCTTCAGCTATTGGTCTTTCACTTTCTCTCATTTTTTCCTCGGCTTCCTCAGCTAGTTTTTTAGCTTCTTCTTCAACTTGTTTTCTATGATATTCTTCATCAGCTCTCAATCTCTTTTGCTCCAATTCTTCTGCATTTTTTACCTTCTCTTTCTCTTTGATGATTAATTTATTTTGATCCTCATGCAACAACCTTTGAAATTGTTGTTGTGAAATCTTATTCATTTATTCTTGTTCAGATTGCAATTCTTGTCTGGTAGCAACATCAAGCAACTTTTGTAATACCTCTTCATAAAAAAGAACTCCTTTGAACTTGTCTTCTTCAAAATCAATGACATGTATAGTAGGATGAGTGATATCCACAGGTCTAACATGACTCACTGTGAGTTCATGTGGGTTAAGTCTCTTCGCACTTCCAAGGCATAGACATAAATCCTGTAAGGCTAAAGTTTCTTACTATCGTTCAAGAGAAGAGAAGTAACCCATGTTCTCATGGTCTGATAGAATATTTCTCTCATCAAAAGACGACCTGGGAGAATGTATGGAAAAATATGAGGGGGGGCTATAGTTCCATATACCCTGATATAGGTGTAATATTTTCCTGGATACCAATCAATTATCCCTTTCATCCCAGCTCTTGCTTCACTTGAAATTTTGTGCCTTGATAACCCATAAATGATAGTATAAAGAGGGGAGAGGAAATGATCACAAATTTCATAGAAATACCTCTTATAATTTATGTTCCAAAGCTCAGAATAATACACGTGCACGAGGGGTTGATCTTGTTCCCAATTCCATCCGAGATTGGGAAATTGTATCGAGGAACACATATCATCAATCAAATATGTTGACATATAAAAGTAGGGCTTTCTCATACTTGGTATATTTTTCAGATTGAGACATATATTAAAATTTAACATCTTTGCCCAATTGAACACTTGTCCCGTCTTCACAATAGTATGAACCACTGGTAGCCAATTTGTCTGAAAATATGTGCTCTTTTCCTTGCCATATGGTTGGTTCAACATAGCGATCAAAATTTTATATTGTGCCTTGAATTCATGTGTGGGGATACTCTTTTATCCTTTATTGAATGGTTTGTCTTTGTCCACCCACCAATTTTTCAATAATTTGGTTGGGCCTTTATTACTTTCAGCAAACCCCTTTAGGAACGACTCATTAAAAGAGCATGCAGGCCCAGCTAGGTGATATATTGCACTAACATCTTCTTTCCTTAGAGATGTTATTTTCCTTCCAAACTTGTTTATAATTGTGGCAGTACTTGAGTCAAACTGCTTGAAGCACCATTGGGCCGCCTCGTTGCGAGGAAACATTGGCGTTCAGGAAGATACAAGGTGAATACCACTCTTTTGGATATTCTAGTACACATTGAGGTTTTCCTCCTCTAGAGGAAAGTCTCCAATATTGAAGATCATGTATATCTCGTTGTTCCTTAGGGAATAATATTCTCTAGTATGATAGGTTGTATCGGTTACTCAAACCTCTCTTTAGCGGGCGTAAGTTTAAGGCGAAAAAGTTGGAGCACATGGAACTAAATTCTTGGATCTATGGGTAGTTTGACTCACCATAGTGTGTTCTTTGTATCATGAAATTACCGTATTAATCACTTGTAAATTGAATAAACTATAGAATCATCCAATAAAATAATTCAGAATAACAAAATACATGTGATTTAACTGAAAATTGTTTTTACTGAGTGTTGCAGAGTTGATCAATACAAAGCAGAGCACCTCACCAGCTTACGAAGAAACAATATGATGTTAATGAGGGTTTTAGGGTTATCGTATAGGAATTTAATTACCCAAATTATCATATTGAGTAACATGTGTACTATGACAAGTTCGAAAGCTAGAGAATTACTGTGCCATTAATCTGTTTTGAAAGAAAGGATTCCCCAAATCCCTGTATCAGAGTCACGGGAGACAAAAAATTGAAATTGTAGTCGTTGAAGTTGTTGACATTAGATAGGGAGTGTTGATAATTAGTTACGCTCTGGAAAAGAGGTATCGAAGAATATTCCCTCCATAGCATTGATTTTCGTTCTGAGAGTATAAGAGCACAGACAGTTATATGTGAGTCCTTAGAGTTGTTTCCATTGAGGAGGAGAAGTT
The DNA here is from genome assembly GCA_900067695.1 of Picea abies. NCBI lineage: Eukaryota > Viridiplantae > Streptophyta > Pinopsida > Pinales > Pinaceae > Picea > Picea abies. The sequence goes on along the minus strand of CBVK0101737931.1, from coordinate 3,503 downwards.
CATAGATCGAATCATACTCTAATGGAAAGGCATCAAAGTATATTCCCTTTCAATCATTTATTTACGTGCTAAATGGATAAGGTCAAGAAGGGTTATAAGTGTGTTGACGAGCCTTCCTAATCAGAGCTCTGTAGATTCGAAAAACTTCATAACTCTAAAGAGAAGGGTATCGAAGGATATTCCCTTCCTCAAGAAATGTGTTACTTCGATAAGTTGAGCGATGAGAAAATGAACAAGTATTCATTTAACACACTAGAGACCAATCGATGTTTGCCATATCATAAGGTTATCATCATACAAGGTTATGAAAACATAATGTTTTCAATATTCATGTACTTATTCATCCACCAATGATCGAATGACGCATCTATCAACAGAAAATATGTTGTAAACTCAGGTAATCGAATTGTATTCGTTGAATTCAAAAATTATTTGCGAGAAGGATTACTTTGATATGGATGATTCTGATAGAACCCTTTCCGATATGGCTATCATAAGTTTTTTCCAGAATATTATTAGAATGTGTGTTTACTTTATCCCGAATTAAAGTTTGAAAGTAAGTGAGGGAGCATAAGTTCCTTCGTTGTGATTTATACAGGGATATCAGATCAATTAACAAAGTATGCATGACCGAGCAGATTGAGGAATAATCATTTTCTAGAAAGATGGATTAGTTACTATAGTAGAGAAGATGAGAAATTCAACATCAAAATGCAGATAATAGTAAAAAAATAAACCTTCTAGACTGTATCAACAAAAGGAACAACTCTTTTTTGGGTTGTTATATTCTTTGCAGTGAAATTCTAGTCAAGGTGAATCGACTCTAATGGTCGAAGTCGAGGTGGATTGACAACACGTCGAAGTCAAGGTAGATCGACAACAAGTCTAAGGTAGAGGAAGTCGACCAGGTAAAGTAGAAGTCGAAGATATCGATGACAAGTCAACCAACAAGAGGTCAAAGTGTAGGCATGAGATGACTGACTAGAGACTGAATGAAGGTTGATTGGTAGTCAACTGGTAAACCTAACTTGGGGTCGAATGTAATAGAAACCCAGGATTTGCGGGATTTGTAGCCAATGATATGCATGGATCTGTAACCGTGTTTGGGCATCAATATTTAGGCTTTTTCCTGCTATAAAGCCTATAAAGAGGCGTGTTGTAAGGTCGTAAAGATTGTTGTTGTAGGTGATCATAGAATGCACTTTTGCAGGTTAATGCATGTGAGGTTGTTGGTCATGCATATGTAAGCCGAATTGGCTACAGGGTTGTTCTTCCTTGTGCAAGAGGGTATGATGTCGATTGTGTCTTAGGTGTGGAAAAGGTTAGATATGTAACCTTTTATTCTGAATGAATAAGATAACAAAAGAGCATAACACTGAAACGAATTCTGGTTTTCTTCAGTTAAAGGTTTCCAGGGTAAAATCTTGGTGTACTGTGTGATTGCTTGTGTCATTTTCTTTCTTGATTAATTTCTTCTTCTCTTATGCTAGGATTGGTGTGGAAGTATCTTGCATTTCTGGACATGTGGTATCAGAGCTTAGGTCTTCCTTAACAATTGAGTTATTAGAGCGGTGTAATTATTTGTAGAGTATATCAGATATTGATTTTCCAATCTAGAATCTGAGAACTAAACCCTAGGTACAGTAAGAGTCATAAATCATAAATTGTTTTAAAGATCGCAGTAAAGAATGGCGAGTAGTTCTAGAATATAGATAGAAAGATTCAATGGCCAGAATTTTGAGCTTTGGAAGCTTAAAATGGAAGATATTCTTGTGGATCAAGAACAATGGACAATGGTCTGTCCATGTACCCAATTGAAAAGCATGTTGACAGAAGAATGGAAGAAACTAAAAAGAAAAGCAAGAATTACAATACAACTTTTTCTTGCAGATTCTGTGTTGCTGAATGTCTCAGGTGAATATTCGACCAAGAAACTATGGGACAAGTTTGGAAGCTTATACCAATCGAAATATCTGGTAAATAAGTTGTTTCTCAGAAAGAAACTATATCTTTTGAGGATGAGTGATGGCAGTTCAGTGACTGAGCATTTAAATTTGTTTAACACCGTGTTAATCCAGTTATCGTTTGTGGATATAAAGATCACTGATGAGGAGAAATGTATCGACCTATTATGTTCTTTTCCAGACTCCTGGGATAGCTTAGTCATGGCTATTGGGACTAATACAACCACACTAGCACTAGACGATGTGGTTGCTTATCTTCTATCAGAAGAAATGAGAAGGAAGAACATGGAATGATCGACCAAATATGCTTTGGTAGTGAGAGGTCGACCAATAGACAAAGATAAAGGCAGATTCTCTGCTAGAAAGTTCAAGTTGAAGAGTAGATATAAATACCCAGTTCATTCGGCGCGAAGATGTTGGATATGTGGTAAATTTGGGCATTATAAAAAGAACTATACGTCGAAGGCAAAAAAAGTCATTGTTGCATCCGACGAGAAGCAGTTGATTGAGAGAAAGATGACCTCAGAGAAGGGAGGTGATGTGTACATGGTGTCGACTAGTACACAGTCGAATCAAGATGTTTGGTTGATCGAATAAGAAGCATCCTATCATATGAAACCACACAAAGAATGGTTATGTGAATATGAACAATATGATGGGGGTGATCTATTCTTGGGGGATGACTCGACAACCATAATTGTCAGACGGGGAAGAGTTCGACTGACACTGCAGGATGGGAGGAAAAGAACCCTTCCAGGTCTGCTACACATTCCGAGTTTGGCAAGAAACATGATATAAGTTAGTGAGATGAGTGATGCAGGTGTGCATACTCTGTTTCAGAAGGATTCATGCAAGATGGTTAGAGTTGCGATGGTCTGAATGAGAGGAGTTTGGATTGGTACCCTATACAAGCTATTAGGGAATCTCGACTCGACTGGATGCAACAACTTCATTACTCCTGAAATCAACTTGATGACGACTCCATGTCAACACAACTCAACTCGACTCGAGCCAAGTCGGTTCAAATCGACTCAACAAGACATGATGAAATCGACTCAACCAAGTTATGGAACTAGAGGATGAGACACATTTCACAAAAAAGACTTCGAGCTATGGAAAGAAAAGGTATGGTCGAAGGTTTTCCTGAATTTGGTTTAGAAGTCAAATTTTTTGAACATTTCATATATGGGAAACAAAGTTGGGTGAGGTTCCCATCTGAAGAGACAAGGGTAAATGGGATTCTAGAACTGGTGCATAGTGATGTGTTTGGCCCGGTCACAATGCCTTCACTTGGTGGATCCCTATATTATGTATCCTTTATAGATGATTTTTCCAGGAAGACCTGCATATATTTCCTGAGGAAGAAATCAAAGGTTTTTGAGAGATTTAGGGAGGTTAAAGATATTGTGGAAAACCTGACAAAGAAGAGGATTAAAGTGTTGAGGATTGAAAATGGTGGTAAATTCTGTGGAAAAGAATGTGATCAGTTCTGTAAGCAGTGTGGCATAGAATTCCAAAATACCACACCATATACCCCAC